>CAKNWT010292287.1:0-15025 GCA_932066315.1 Andricus coriarius | reverse complement strand
AAGAATATTTGGGAATATAAAGAATATTTGGGAATATAAAGAATATCGAGAATATCTGGGAATATTGAAAGAATATACGGGAATATTTCGTGAGTGTACGAGGAATATCGGAGTGGTCGACCCCTCGGGCATTTCGTATATGACGAATATAAAATTTAAATTGTGGTTCTATTTTTGTAAAATATAGTATCCCAAGGTTTTTGGTGCGCCGAGTCAAAATATCATAATAGGAATATAAAATGATGGCTCCAATATGGCAGGTCACCAATTTTTTTCAATTCAATCATTTTCCAATTATAATCGACAAAATTGTGTCAGTTATTGTGATGTTTGAAATTTTGTTATATAATTTTATATAATTATTATTATCGTTAATATTAAAAACTAAAGCATTCGCAATGCAACAATTTATAATTTAAAAAACAGGCAACAATTTGAAGTAAGAAATTATCGAAGATGGAATTAAGACTGCAGAAGCTAACAATTTCAAGTCTGTCAGTGTTCATTTCATATTTCAATTTAAAACAACAATAATTTTAAATTAGTGTGCACGCGTCTTAGTTGTTCAATTTTGAAGCAATAGTCTTTAATACTAATAATGCAAACTCAAATCCTTAAAAATTAGATAAACTTTCCACTAGACGCATATTACATCAAATATTTTCAAAAGATTAAGTTTACCCGTATGAAAATTTTGACATGGCGCTAGCTGGGCCCAAAACAGGAAAAAATTGGCCCCAAATTGGGGATTTAGACAGGACCAAACCACAATAAAATATGTAATTATTTGAAATTTGATTTTTAAGTAATCTACATTTTATAGATTAATTTTTTTTTCATTTTGGATCTTTAAACGATCACTTAACTGGTCAGCTACTTTTCTCTGAACAATATTCCAGAAAGTGTAATTCTGTAAAATAATATACAGCTTATTAAATAAACAAGGAGTTATTAAACCAATTTTAATTAAAATTTTGAACGCGACAAGTACTTTTCACTTTCGGCATTTTTGATAATTTGAATCACACTTTAATAATTAATACAGACGAAATCACAAAAATATTCGCCAACATAACCTCAAACCAACCTATTTTTGTTCAAGAGGTTCAAGATGGAGCCTGACTGAAAACAGATGCACAACCAAGTTGATGGCGCTGCAATCAAGAGATGTGAAACAGAGTCGGTTTAAACTAGATTTAAGATATGAAGCCTGTCTTAGCCATAAAATAATTTTCCAAGTTGGGGCCAAACTTGTGACTGGGCAAACATTTGGCAATTTCCACACGGGTATAATTTAAGTTTTCAAAATTCAGTTGCAAGTTAGATGCCTTCAAAGTTGAAAAAGTTTAGCGACATTCTAATTTTGACCGCATCAAACTTAAAAATAATACACCATTCTGCCTTTTAATTCAAATGTGCAATCATACTATGTTTTTATGCTCTCAATTGAAAGTTCTGTAATTTCGAAATAGTTATTCAAAACTGCATAAACTAAATCTCAGATATTGATAAAGAAATTAAAATCAATGTTTTTCAAAGTAGCTTTAAAATTTCATTTCACGTGGTATCAAGTATTTAAATCAATCGTAATCGGATAGTGTTTTTCGCTAAAGATTTGGAAAAGTTCTAGTCGGTTTTCGACTTCCCGGTCCAGTAGCCACACTGATTTTGAAGTATTAAATTAATTATTATAATAAACCATCTGTAACTAGTTTACAATGTTTTTCTTTTATGAAATGTTATTGTATTATTAGCACAAATCTTACAGACATAAATACGTACAATTTAGCAGATTTAAAAGTATAAAAAATACTTGTAAGATTCGAAAATATAGGTGGACTAAATATAACATTCTATACATAGCCCAATAGACCGAATAAACATGTGTACCATGAAACTTGGTTTCAGTTTTTATGATAGGGTGCCAAAAAATGTTTAAAAATTTGTTTATAAAACAAAAATGGGCAATCTAAAAAAACTGGGATATTTTTTTTAATGATCTAGATAATTTACGCTTAAATCGTTACTATTGTGGAGGGTTCCCGAAATTTTTCAAATTCAGAAAGAAACTTTAAAGAACTGAAAAATTAACGAAATAGCGGCTGTTTTTCTGAAAAGAAAAAATGTGGATATTTAGAAAAATATGCAATATGCAGGAAAAGTTTCACAGTAAAATTTGTTCGTAAGGAGATCTACAAAAAGCTCGTTTTTGATTGTTGGATATTTTAAACTGTTTCTTGAGTATTTTCCAAAAAAGTATATTTTTTCGCAACATAGTTGTATTCCTTTCTGAATGGTGCTAAATATCGAAAAATGGAAAAGGAACTTTTTGTGTATCTCTTCAAGTAGAGCAACTTAATATAATAAGAATTAAAAAGTTAATTATCTCTATTATTTTAAAAGTACCGGACTTTTTAAATAAATGGACCGTTTTTTATTTAGAACAACAATTTTTAAAAATTGTGTGGCACCCTATCCGGCAACGTTTTTTAGGTCAAAAAGAACACATGTACCAAGTTTCATGCCTTCTGAACAATTGATTCTTTTGATCTTACGCGTGAACCTAAAAGTACTATCTCTCTCGGACAAAATACATATAAATTTATACTATCGTAAATCAGAGGCTGTCTCTTCACTAATTCAGATTTAGAGAGATGATATCACAATTATGTAGAATACACGCTGTAATGAGTTGTATATATTAGGATAGAAATGGATAGCATTCGCGAAAATAAGAATATGATAGTGATGAAATTCGACTGAAATAAATAGCTTTACCCTTGCCGATCTTCAATTTTTTGCATGCCGAGATTACCCTCAGCGCTCTTATCTGAAACGCTTTTTACCTTTTGTTTTTTCTGTGGAGTGATGTATTGGCTTGGCGTACTAGTCATATAGATCCGACAATAGACAGCAATTAGTGGAGGTCAATTTTTGTCGGATTCACGATCTGGTTACTATTTCCCTCAGAATTAAATATTCATAATTGCCATATACCTTTGAGTGAGAAGACATCAGTAAAAATCATGTGCTGATCACGCATTTCGTGGGCATTGTTCTGAGAAAAAAAACCTTTTCAGCTTTAATTTGCAGCTGGGTCTTAAACCGAAAATCTAATCCCAGTTTTTGTTCTGTTTCAGGAGAGAAGCCATACAAATGCAGCTGGGAAGGTTGCGAATGGCGATTTGCACGGTCAGATGAGCTGACACGCCATTATCGCAAGCACACTGGCGCAAAACCCTTCAAATGTAGGCATTGCGACCGTTGCTTTTCTCGCAGCGATCACTTAGCGCTACACATGAAGAGACACGTATAATCTTGTGCTTTTTAACCTCCTCGAGTCCGCGAGAAATAACCTCGACCTCGGGAGAAGCGGATCGTGCGTGGACGTGGCCATTGTCGATGGGTCGAAAACTGATCTCACTTACTGGCTCGTCCCGCTGGACACGGTCAAGCTACGTGATTCGAGCTCCACTCAAATCGTTCCTGTTCGATGGATCACCGGATCCTCCGTATGCACAATGCTTCCGTTTTCCGATTAAGCTACGCTTGATCGCCTGACCGTTTCACGAAGAATACTTCCTATCGCCAGGATCCGGAGCCATAAACCTCCAAATGTGATAGTGTGTAATGAGCAATGCACGCTGTACTGTCCAACGTTGTCGATCTATACCACCCGCCATAATTCTCAAGAAGTATGAAGCGTCGTTAGTCGTTCATTGAGTCTCGGAATTCTTTCAAGTTAGAATCTAACAATCTACACTCACATCACAAGATTATTTCGTTTCTAAATTAGGTCCTCTAAATTGATTCACAATTTTAGATTCTAATGTGAAGAATGCATCGTATGGAAGACATAAGCGCGCAGTTGTTTTTAATTTCATGACTTTGCCATGAATTAATCGCCTTTACTGTACGCAAGTGCCATAAGGTGACGTTAGGTTTCCTTGAAAGATCGTCAGATTCTTAAGGGATTTTATATCGATCAGTTTCGTGTTTTTATTTAATGTCGTAAGTATGGGCGAGCTTTAGCAGATTTCTAGAAGTCTAGAATGAAAACAATTTTATTTGACGTAAAGGACAAATCCAGAGTAAATAATGTTCTGTACGAGGCGTCTTCTGTATCTAAACTTTCGTTCGAATATATCTGCGTGGATAAAATTAATTCTTTCTATATGTTAAGGGTGATTTCAAGAGGCTTAACGCACCCTTAACTTCGCATACAGTTAAGTTTAGCGATACAAATTTCGCGAAATCAACGCTAGCACGGTTCTCTGCCGAGGCCGTCAATCACTGCCAGTTACTAAGTAAAAATCTCAGAATTGTCTCTTAAAACATGCGATTTCAGATAAGAGCAAACTACAAGATCTTTAGTTTTCAAATTAGCCGATGCAAAGAGGCGGACATGTTTTATGATTCTTGTGTATAAATTAGTAGCAAAAGTTCAAGTTTGTTAATTGATGCTGCATGTGCTATTCTTTTGAAATTGAAAAGATATATTGTCGTTTTATGTATATTTGCCTTGTTATAAATGTTTGTAGTTTTACTACGTGTTTTATATGTATAAACAAATGTATGGGTATGAAAGTGTTAATAGGATTTTGCGAAGCCATTTCAAACAATTCTCTGCATTAGCATTGGCAATAAGTTTATTACTTGTATCAAAAATGAACAAAGACCTATTTTAGAAAATTCGAGTATACAATCCAGGTATACAAAAAGTTGTGCAAAGGCCGAAAAGCCGTATATATTTTTAAACAAAAAATATGCAAGCCCTGATTAAAAAAGTTCTCTAAAATTCTATTACCTCTTCTCTTAAAGACATGACGTTTGTAATCCAAAAGAAGTAAATTTTTTGACCAGGTGCTTTAGTATATTTTCAATGAAGTTTCTGAATTGACTTTCGACTGACATTTGAAAGCGTCGCAAGTGGTTCGAGTTTTTCACCGTCACTAATCATATATACCTCTGTGAAAAGGACTGACAAGAAGTATTAAAAGAAAGTTATTTTTATTTAGGACAATACACAACGATCACAGCCTCAGGTGCCAAATAATTCCTCGAAAGCATTTTCGTTCATTTTTAGATGTAAAACTCGAACGAACTTGTTATGATAACACGGGGAAGTTATGGCAGGGTTCGCGCTTATCGCCTAACAAAGGTTTAATTTGATCCATCTCGGAACAATGGGAATTGGGAAGGCAGACCAATGGAAAGGATAATTTTTAATAGTTTCCACCTTTGCAAAGTTTAACACGAACGCTTGTTATCCGTATTGTAATCATGTTGCGTTTGTATAATGGGGACATATTCGCGACCGTTTTACGTCTCTCGCTCTAACGAACTCTCAAATTTAATTTGACATATTTGTGAAGCAAAGTTTACTCCTGTCAACTTTGGAATCCACTCTTATGTTCCTTTATAAATACCTTCTGGTAACGCTTATGATGTAGCAGATTATCTTTGACCTTTGAAATTCATCATTTACACATATAAGAAAGATGTTTCCATTTCTTATACTTAAAACATTTTTTAACTCTAATATTTATTTTTAGTATAGTTTAACTGAAATCTTTTCTGTTTCACTTATCATTCAATAATGTTCAATTGACCTAGATAAAGAGTTCATTCAAACGTGGCTTCAGAATTGATTTCACTGCTCGTTTTTAAAATAAAATAATAATAATTTCTGGTATAACATTTCAAATTTTACTTCTGATTAAAATGACTCTTTTGGGATTAGCCTACCAAAAAGTAATAATTGCTTTGCACAATTACATGTTTAATGTTTATAGATTATGAATGTTAAAACGTTTTATTTTTAATAACTAGTTTACGTCACATTTTCCTTTTACAGATATTTATAAAACAGTTTTATTCGAAGATTAATTATTTTACGTAACCTATTTATACCCTCATTTCCTATATAAAATAATGAAATACTTTGATATTTTTTTATTCAGCTGCATAAGACAACGATCAGTTATTTTAAATTCATACTATTATGCCAATAGTCTATAGTAATGAAAAAACCATAGAAAATGTTAAAAGAGATTTGGGTTGAAATATTCCTAGTCATAAGTTTGATGATCTAGGTTTACCAAAAACTAGAAATAATTCTAGAGCGTATCCACACAACAATATAGATGTTTTTACTGATTTACCTTAAATTAGTTTTCATTTATTTTTTAAATAATTTAGTACAATTTATTTTAAGGACTATTAATCTCAAGAACAACAAATTGTCTCTAACTTTGTATTGAATGTTGCGATTTATTTTGAGCTTATTGAAGCATTATATTAATTAACTATATATTTCAAGTATTTAAGGCACAATTAAAATCATTTATATTTAGCTCGTAAGTTTTAGTTGCACCATCAAATTTAAAAAATTATTTTTCTATGAGACTGTAGTACAAATTTAAAATACATATTATTTATAGCGTCTAATTTAAAATCATATCTCCGTATTCTATTTTAAAATGTATTAACATACTCAAAGAACATAGTAGTTCAAATTTTAATTTAAGGCTCTAGAAATGGCTAAAAATAAGAAAGTTGCTGTGACGTACTTCAAGTTTCTCTCTTCCTAATTTGGTCACAAGGACTAAAATAACAGATGTTTAAAGTCTCTTTTTCCTAGTGTAAAACCTTTCATCATCCTGATAAAAATCTAAGGAAACTCTCATAGAATATTATTTTCCATTGAAGAAGTTGATTGAAAATGATGTATTATCCTGCAACTTTTCTAACTACTGAATGGATGAGATTCAAAGTTTTGGGAACGGCATAAAGTCCAGCTTCGGAAAAATGAAACGAACAGATTATCCAAGTGAAGGTGAAGAGAAAAATAGGCGAGAGCGAGAGGTAAACTTGGAAAAAGAATAAGTCGATAGCGAGAAAGGCACTAAACGATATGGGGCCAGTTAGTGTAATCGCGAGTCGTTCCATTTAATTGAATCACCAGTAACTCTCAATTCCCGATTGATCGATACAATCATTGGTTAGAAGAGGACACGGCTGAAAAAAAGTGACGACGGGAAAAAGAGAGAGAAAGCTAAAATAGAACACGTGTGCGTTTGTATGTCCGTGGATGAACATTGAGAGACTTAAATAAATACAGTTTAGTATTGCGTTTTGTAGCGCAATTATCAAAAATAACGTGTGAAGAAGACTAAAATTACCTGAAGAAAGAAACAAAGCGAAAGATAAAAACATTTTTAATGTTCAGTGGCCAAATAAAATAAATGATACGCACGTAGAACATAATTCATACGTATCTATTTAAAAAGGAAGAATGTGGCAGCCGGACGCGTCTGAATTCACCATTTTTATGGTAGCCCCTATGCGATCCCGTGCATGAATTTGCCGAGACTTTTATAAAATTTCGTGGGTGAAATGTTAAAAAAAAAAAAAATAGTGAGCTCAAGAGAGCGAGAAAGGGAACGTTTTAAGTTCGCATATCGTGCAATCTTTCTTTATATCGGTGTTTCATTCTTTGTTACCTTGTTCACGATTTATTACTGATAGTATTTCCATTTTTAGGAAACAAATTGAGACAGACGTCTTTTGATAGCCATATTGAGATCATTGATATCGCCTCGCTTCTTGAAATGTCTGTGAATGTTGCCTTTTACAAATCGAACTGACCGCTTATTACGCAAAATTGACCTACCTTTTTCATATGGGGAGATTGCAATTTGGTCCTTTAACTATAGTAAAAGACGAAACGTTCACGAATGTTTCGAGTACCTCGAAAATTGTAGATATCATATTATGTGTACGCGAGGGAAGAGCGCATTGTTTTAAACAATAACCAATTTGTAGTTATATGTAGCGTAGCTAGAATTTAATTAGCCAGATAGATAGACCGATAGATAGGCAGAAGTTAGATAGATGGATAAAGCTAGATCGACGGAAACGATTAAAAAATAGTTACGATAGGCACGATAAGTACCTAAGGACTTTAAGAGAGCTTTTGGGGTTACGACTGTACCAGATTCAATCTAGGTTGATCTTGTAATAATTATTCAAATAGGGTTTCAGGTCTCGTTTGTTCAAATTTGAAACTGAAACTTATTCAATATTTCTTACTTTTATAAACATTCCTGATCTATTGGAGATATTATATTTAAAAAAAAGGCAAAATGAGACTTGAAAAACTATTATAGAGCAAGGAGCACGCTTTCTCATGTTGCTGGCAGACACTGAGAAATAAAATAAAAGTAAGCTAGTAATGCAAAAGTGACAAGACTTGAAGCCAAATAGGAAATTCATTGTAATTCGTCGTCCGCACCCCGAAGCGAAGACAAAACCTATGGTAATTGCAGAAAGCGCCGTCTAAGATATTTTCAGTCATGTTGTATAGTAACTGTAATGATAACGAATGTAACGATACAGATATTTAATATAGGTGCAACACAGGCGGACAGACGTTCGCACTAATATACGAACTTTTACCGAAACACATTCACGCTAGAAGCTAGCTTTGTGTGCGAATGAATAACTACAAAGAGCATGAATGCAACTACAATTTGTCGTGTGCATTGTACATAAACGAGTGCAATTTTCAGTCCCAAATGACGAGTGAGTCCCTTACCGAGCACCGTTTATTGGCGTGGAATATTACTCCGCATGTATGACCGTCCGCGAAGAAAGGGGCCTAACGCGCGGTAGCTTCATTTTATAGAAGGAGCGATTGAAGAGGCGGTGCAACACATAAACTCGATAAGAGTGCCTCTCGCTTTGCAGTTCAATAACAATTCAATTTTTTCAAATATAGGAATAATATTTTTTATTATGAACGAGCAAATAAAAAACTATTTATTGGTGTAAAAAACTAAAATTCGATTTTTTCTGCGTTAGGTTCCTTTCTTCGCGAATGGTCACAAATATATATATATATATATATATACATACATATAATTTATATATTATATATATATATAATTTATATATTATATAATTACATTCGAAGCAACGTATGAAATTACGATATAGAAAACGAGATTATTCAACCAATTATCTACGTTACGAAAAGTATTAATTATTATCGATTCGTAATACAAGGCGACCGTGATCGTTGAAAACCGCGCGAATCGCGTTTGATATTTACGTTTTCTCTTAATGTACTGTCAAGAGACGTTATTTTATTATTATTACATTATTTTTATTGTTTTTAAATGTCTGAAGTCGAAAATTTTTCAAATAAATTTTATTTTCAACCAGAATTTATCATTTTTCCCTTCCCTGAACTTAACTATGCACTTTTCTTAAATTTCACCTTCGAAATCGATATGGATCCGAGCACCTTGTATTGCTGAAGCATTAAACCCCTGCAACTAAACTGATAAAACTAATATTATTTTCAGGAGAAGTCCTTAATAAAAGGGAAGAAATAATTTCAAACAAATGAAGTTTAAAAGTACTAGAATGATGAGACACACAGTCTGGAAAAAGTACCGTTTTTGGTTGAAAAGGTCCAATTATTTTATTACTTCAAGCTTATTAAATTTCTAAGGGGTTAGTCGGAGCCAGATAGAAGAAAATTATTTTCTTATGTAGGTTGAAAAATGCATAAGAATCATAATTTTTAATATGTAAGTTACTCACCTTTTTAAATTAAATTTCTCCAGCACACATAAATAGTCACTTTACTATCGTTGAATGCAAATTTTTAGTCTGGATACAATTAATATTTTTTTCTTCTTGTTAGGAATCTTATTTTTTTACAAAAAATGCACACATGCCAATGTCTTCATTGTCATACACATTAAACAAAAAACGTGCTCACCATTTTGGTACTATTTATCGTGTGCCATTTTTATTTTTGAGAAAATCTGGCAAAGTTAGTTAATGATACACAAATACAACTGACTTGAAGAGTATAAAATCAGTGTAAATCTTACAATTAGTCTTAACTTTGTCTTTGCTCTATAAAGTAATCAACTAATAGTTGATAGGAATAAAACTGATATCTGATAAAGATGATCATTGCAAATTGAGAGCGCATCATGATTGCGTTCTTCTGATATCAACAATAAAGATTTGTTCAACAGCAAAATTTGTATTAGAGAGAAAATGATGAAGCGAAAAGCGATACATTTTGTTTAAAAAAAATTATATAATCTGCGATCATTATTATAAGACGTTAGGTAACTCCGAGGGGTTAACCAAGTTTTGAGTACACACCAGATTTTAAAATTTCAATGAATTCAAAAGATTGTCAAAGGTTTCCAGCGATTTAAAAGATTTTTGCAGATTTCAGAGGAATTCAAGAAATTTCAAAATTTTTCAGGAGATTTAAAATATTTCATGGTTACTTAGACCATCTCTATTTTTATAAAAAGAACAGAATCTGGAGCTGGCTCAATAAGGTATGTTTTTTGACCCTCACAGACTTTTATTTCATTTGGTGTTTATGCCTATTTTGATTAATTTAAACGGAAAAAGATCATAATTTTGCGTTTATGTTTCTGAATTCATATTTTCAAATTATCTGACAAAATATTGAGTTTTGACAAAAAAAAATCTTTTTGTAAGCGCATGCAATATAATATTCCCAATTCTATGAATATAAGTATTCAAGCGTAATCATTTTATAAAATGAAAAAGAAATTTCAAATTATATTTATATTAGAACTTTAAATCATCAGAATTATTTTCTGTTTTCTAAAATAGTGTATTGCTTATTATAATTATGATATTTTTTAGTTTAATTTTTAAAGAAATGAATGAAGGATTCTCTAATCTACTGTACAAATTTACATTCAATTCACAATTTAATAAATCTGAGAATAAATCGATTTATATGCTAGGCAATAATTATAATTTAAACTACCTATAAAATCTGATGTATTTTGGCATTATTCAAACTGTATGTGTATAACAACCTGAAATTTTTTTCAAATTATCCGCGACAGGCCTCCCATAAACTGAATGAACTTCTATTTGAAAATATGTTTTTAATTATGTTGTGAAATACAACTTGTGAAAGATTTTAAACAAAAAATCTGCCCGCCGCGCGGGCACATTCTCATCGTGCGCTTAGCGCGCGGCTGGCAAGCTTGAGCGCGCCCAGGGCGCGCACCTGTTGGAGCTCGCGCTCGTATTTTATTTAAAATGAAGAAGGAAATTCCTTTACTTCAGCGTAAATTTCCGTATCTTTCTAATAAATCATACAATCAGAAAGATTTTTTCCAACTATCTGAAAAGGGGAGAAAAAAAGTATGTGAGTCGTTTTTGGAACATATATATGATAAATTTTTTGATAATTTTGAAAACCCACTCGCGAGGTAAAAAAGAAATTAAATAAACAAAGTTTTGATGAGAATTCGCCCACTTATCAGGCACTTCAGCAGCGTTGTATTAGATAGGAGTTTATATGTTCCCATCTGCCAATTCTCGGCCTACCTCTAGGCATGGAACCAAAAACTCTTTTCTTTTCAAATTATGAAAAAAATGTCTAAAAAATTATCAAAATGCGCTCACTTTTTGATTTTTGATCCAAAATGGCTGACTAACGAACTTGAACTTTAGTTTGCGAGACTAAATGAGTATACCAAAGGCCAATCCAAACGGTCAATTCTTTCGAAAATTATCGTGCTCACAGACAGACATATATACGTAGATACAGGCAGACAGACATATTCGTAAAAACCTGTTTTTTGGGTTCTGGGGGTCTCAAAACGTGGACATTTGACAAAACCGGGGGGGGGGGTCAAATTTTACACAAATACCTTCTCTAGATAAGAATGTAAAAATGATATTTTTTCTCACTGTGCGACATTTTTGTGAAATAAGATTAAAAAAATGAAAGTAGATGGGAGTGAGTGAGAGAGAAATAGAAAATGTGGCATAAAACAGTAGTGAGTAGTGAGTTAAATGAGTAGAAAGCGAGAGAGAAAAATAAAGAGTGTCTAAGAAGAGGAAGAAAAAAGGAGGCATTTAAAAAATCTGAGAGACATATATTTTTTAAAAGTGACCTATGGCATTTAAAGACTTGTAACAATCGTGCAACGAGTTAAGTAAAATGCGAATTAAGGGCGCAATTTATTAAGAGGCGTCCGTCCTTCCCATGACTCTGCTTCACATACCCACATAACCGTTTCTGGTACCTAGGTAATAAACTTGATGAAATCGATCATAGAATCACCTAATAATAAAAAAGATGCCCTGCAAAAGATCATTGCGCCAAATCTTTCAGAGAAACTTCTACTTTCTCGGTATGTTAAAAACTGAAGACAAAAAATATGTTCCATTAGACGGTCTAACTACCATGCGACTGAAATAAATAGCCCTCGTTATTATGTGTAGAATTGAGTATTATTTAGTTAAAAATAATTTAATTGTAAACAGGAATTAAAATATTGTACCCAGTTCTGATATAAAATTATTTGTCGCATCTGCAAATAATGTAAGAATAATAGGAATTATAGTTAGAAAAAAGTAAAGTATACGTTAAATTGTAAAATTACAGGGTACATGGCACACGGTGTATGTAAATTTTGAAAGAGATTCTGTTTTTATTTTTTCAAAGCAGTGCATATATTTTTTAGTGCTGCAGTAATTTATTAATAGTTTATACATTAATGCTTTCGCTACTATTCAAATATTTTTCTTTATTTGATATTTGACCTCTTATGAGGATTATTTAAGTCGGCGTGCAATTTGTCTTCTTTTCAAGGTAAGAGAAACTCTGAAAAATACCAAATAGTGTTGATTATTTTCACATATACTAAGAAAAAACTTTAATTCACCAACTGGAACTAATTTTTTTTAAATAATCGTAAGATAATGTTACTATTTATCCTTCCGCACTTATCAGGGAATAATTGCTAATCGATTGAAAAGTTCAAAACTCTGCATCAGTATAGGGAAAACCTTCATCTGCCACATGTCTTTGTCCCATATTTTTAGAGTTTTTTTTTCTGCTGAGATTTTCACTAATCTGTACAAAAATTGAGGCATCTAAATTTGTTGGACAGATAGCGGCTCCTATTATGCAGTCGTGACTTTTGCATTGAATTGTATTAAGCAAAAGGTAAAATAATTAAAAAATTAATGCTGCTTACAAATAAAAAGATGGGGGGGGGGCAGGAAAAAATAAGAATAACTGTGACTAATAATTGCAAAAAAAGTCATGGAGACATGCATTTTAATACTACTCATATTTAATTTTGAGATGCATTTTGAAAAAAGATGGAATCTTATATTTCTATTCTTAATTTTGCTAATATTATTTATTTGATTGATTGTTGGAGTTTAAAAAATTCTATGTTGTTAATATAATAAAATTATTTAAATAATATAATAATTTAAATAAAATTTAAAAAATTAAATAAAATTTAAATAATAATAGTAAAATAATTAAAATAATATACCTAATGAACAAATTTTATAATATTTAAGACCTCAATCAAAAAAATATTTGAAGAGAATATTTAAAACCAATAACTGATCAGAATAATTAATAAGAAATATTCCTCTTAGGTTCAATATTAATAATAACTCACATATGTAAAACTATATAGTAAATTGCGTATTGAAGAATCTTTAAACTCTGGACAATTAAAAGTTTTGGAGGAAGTATTTAAAAAAGTGGTATCGGTAATTAGAATTTTTTGAGAGAATAATTTTGTGAAAAATCAATGATAAGACTGATTTCGTAGTTAATTAGAAAAATTAGGGGTTTGGTAAAAAGCTATAGGGAATTAGTTAAACACGAGAGTTTAGGAACATCTTCCATTCGTGTATTACCTTTTCTCTAAATTCCAAGTATATTCCTGAATTTAGAACACTTTCAGCTGTTTTCTGTAAATTCCTAGAGCGTGTTAGCTTTTTTTGCAAAATCTAAAATTTAAGCATACAATTAGTCATTATTTTGTTTTGTAATCCATTTAGAGTTTTAACATTAAACTACATTAAACTGGTAAAATTAAAAATATTGCTTGCGATGCGATTTGCAATAGTTATAGAAAATGAATACAATTTGTTAAATAAACAAACTTTTATTAAATAAATCTTTTTAAATAATTTTATAAACAAAAATCTTTCCTTCTTGAAAGTATCCTTTGTTCCAAGAACTGTCCGTTTCTCTCCGTATAGGAATTTAAACGCTTTATTAATTTAAAATAAAATTTTGACCGTTTTTATTGAACCTGCACTTTCTTTTAATTAAATAAAAACATAAGAATTATTTGTTGCAACAGGAAGCACCTCGGTGGCTAAGTATACCCTAATTTTTATAATCAATAACATTTAAAAAATATTTTCTCCGAAACTTTTAATTATTTAGAGTTTGAATATTCTTCAATATGTAGTTTACTCTATAGTATATATTATATATATATATATATAAACTGCCATAAATATCGTCGCGAAGTACATAGGAGAGATTGGGATGGACTTTGGATTGGAAAAATGTGCCCAAATTCATCTGAAGAACGGAAAGATTGTTGGCGTTCCCGAGGACCCTGAGCTTGTGGATATAGGTGTTATTAGACATCTTAACACTGGAGATACCTATACATACCTGGGCGTGCCTGAAAGCCGCATTCAGGACGTAACATCAGTAAATGAGTCTCTCCGAAGCAGATACAAGCATCTTCTTCGGTGTGTCTTCATAATCGAATTGTTCTAAGTACAGCTTATATCGTAGCCAATAGCAGAGATCCTCTCCTAAAAATGGTCAGGAACCACGAGATGATTGGCGTAGGAGCGTTCCTTTTTCAAAGCCGCGGAGCAAGCGGCTGAGACCCTTGGCCTGAATTTTAACATCAGAAGTGAGGAAAGTGCATTACTCCATCTAGATGCTTCACTTCTGAAAGCCGAAGTGAAGAAAGCAGAAGTTCAAAAATTCCATCAAGAGCTACTCGAAAAGAAAATGCACGGAAATGTTCACAGAAATATAGAAAAACAGTCCTTGTCGAAGGAGCAAACTTTTGCTTTCCTCAGATCATCAGGGCTTAATTCAGGTACAGAGGGTTTCATTTTCGCATGCCAGGACGGTGTCATTTCCACCTTA
>CAKNWT010292281.1:789-14167 GCA_932066315.1 Andricus coriarius | reverse complement strand
CTGCATTTTAATCGTATCTTGTGTCGTTATTGCAAAAAGGTGCATTTTCGCTTTTCAGACAAAAAAATCTCTCTTTTCTCCAAGAATCAGACACATTTTCCTTTGGCAAATTACAGAGTTTAAACTACAAAAGCACCGCTTTGGAGTTATTCTCACGAAAATGTACACAATAACCTAAAAATAATCAATATAAATTGAGTTTATTCAACAAACCCTGCAGCGATTTTTTCTTTTTGGTCTCAAAATAATCGCGAAGCGTCACTGAAATCAAACCCACCGTGCTTAGTAATTAGAATTATTAGGATAAGATTGAAAATAATTTTAGAAGATACTAAGGGATTCTCGAAGATGCTAAAGTATTTCAAAATAAGAATACGAAGATTCAAGCGAAACGTGAAGACATTTTAAAAGTAATTTGTTTTTTATTTCAATAGAACCACACAAAAATAATACCTTGTATCACAAATGATGAGACTGTAAAAAATGTATATATAAAGCTTTCAAACAATAACAATCGAAACTAGAATACTATTCATTTTAAAATGCTTAAAATTGAACAGGTCAAGAACACGTCATTGAAGCACTTAAATTTATGCAACTTCCAATTAAACTCGCTCTAATTAGAAATTTCATTGTTTCTTGTGATTATAAATGACAAATTATGTATTTCTACTGACCACGAGAATAAAAAATGTACCTGTCAAAAAGCAAACTGACTACCATTTTTTAGTAACGTTTTTCTGAATTGTAAAATAAAAGAAATAACGTGAACCCACGATAGTGAAAACTGAATATATTTCGAATACACTTGCAAAATGTAATCAAGAATTTGTAAAAATACTAGTTTAAGCTAGTTGAACTGCAGGTTCTTGAAATTACTCAAAGAAACCAGGTTAGAGCATGTGGTTTAAATTGCCAGTGTCTACCCGATGGTTCTGATATCAGTTACAAAAATAACTTACTGCAGTAGCCTACATTGTTCACTTAGAAACTTACGAAAATGATGACAAAATTAGGAGGATTACCAGACAAATGCTCTTCTTCACAACTGACATCGAAAAATAGGTTAGGAAAATGACAGACAAAACTACACTACCGAAAACGACCATTCAAGCTTTTTTTCCTTGTCTTTCTTTCGCAAATTCGCAATTACGAAAGCTCAGTAGTTGACGTTCGACCCTGAAAAAAACAGGTCTCAACTTGCCTGAAATTCCAGGAAAGGAACCGGTTAAAACGCGATGAGTTTGCTCTGGCGAATAGACAAACGCGCAAAAACATAGGTTAGAGTCTATCGGCGTCGGTTGAGACGTGGAACGGATTAGAATACATTCTGCTGGGTAAACCGAATACAGGATTGTTAGACTCTGCATCGGTCGTCGAACAATTCAAAACTCGTTTATTTGCGACAGAGTCAAGGTCGATGAACCATCGGCTGCCACAAGAGCAGATAACAACCTTGAGAAAAAGACGGCCGAACCCGTCTCTAGAAAAATGCCTAATACTCACCGGTTTTAAGAGATTTCAAGGTCCTTCAATTCCCTCAATCGCACTGAACTCGCGTCGATACGCGAATTGGCCTGCCACGAGTTTAATTGAGCATTTCAGCGGAATTTAGAAAAAGTGCAAGCCCGGTTATCAGTGTTATCGCGAACACAGATTCACTACGCGCTACGCGGAATGCGACTCGATCTGGTGCGCCCAGGGCAGCCAACTCTTCAACATATAACGACAATTTCGATGATTATAAAAGTTTCAATTTTGTTAGCGGAGTACTTCTAATAGTATTTTTTGCTACGAGGAATGTAATAGTTTTTGTATGGAGTATTCAGAACGGAAGCATTCTTAGACGAATGCTGGATGAATATTTTTGTCGCTGAAATGATAGGTTGGATGCAGTGTTTAAAGGACATTTGTATTTTAGCTTGCCGCTATTTGTTGTTACACGTGCAGCAGTTTTAATGGAGATGGCGCTGCTCAGCCGGGAAATTTAAATATTTTTTTTCATCAACTCTCAATCTGATTATAGATTTTTCACGAATATTTTTTAATAAGTTTTAATCTAGAATGAATATTATTGAGAGTTTGTGTAAATTCCTTGTATTCATTTTGTACTTTATTAGTAACTAGTGTTCAAGACTGTATTTGTGCTTCCTAACATTCAGAATATAAACAATTCAAAAATCCATTATTGACCAAATTTTTAAATATTAGGTTTAAAAGATTTTTGAAAAAATAATAAATATTTTTTAATTGAAAACGTTTACAATTAAAACAAAATATGTTGGACGATATCGAAATGTAAACATAGCAAATGAAACAATTTTAGATTAGGTAAAATTTTGAATAAAGTAAGATATTTCGAATGGAATTAAAAGCAATTGGACCTGTATCTTTTCTACATAAATGCGTTTAATATGAAATAATTTGACATTTAAAATCGAAATCTCGCAATTGAATTATTTCAGATGAAAATGTCAGAAATAGGAAAATTTCAAATCAATAAAAATGGAATATTTTCACATAAGAATTTTGAAAAATGGATGCTTTAAAATTCAAGGAAATTGAAACTGTATTTTTAAAACTTTCGAATTAAAATAATTTTCAATTCAAAGCGATTAAAATCTGACATTTTTAAATTGAAAAAAATCAGTTGCTCAACTCGAAGTTTTTTTAATTCTAGAATATTAAATTGTTATTATATACAAAATTATTATTTAATATTAAAATTGATTAGACAAATTTTTCTAAGATCAAAATATAAATTCATCATAATTTTCACTATTCAAAATGGAAAAATGATCCATTATAAACCTTCATTATTCAATTGTTCTAAAATATCATTAAAAATAAAAAGTAATTTGAAATGAGAAACTTTAAAAATGAAAAAAAATTATACAAAGAACGTTAAAAATTAAATGAATCCAAACTTCATTCAAAACTTTAAAAATATGTAGTCACCAAGAATTGTGATACTAAACATTTTTTATAGTCAAACCGTTTAAAATTTCAAATATTTCAAAAAAATTTAAATCATTTGAAAATTAACACTTTTGCAGTTGTTAGTTATACTTTTCAGAATTCTAGAATTTCAATTTTAGTTGCCAAATTAAAACTTATGAAAGGGAAAAATGGAAAATTTAGTGTTCAAATGAAAATTCAGAACTATAAAATTGTAACAACTCAAAATCAAGGACAATTCAATTACTGAGGTATCAATTTTGGATAATTTAAATTGTATATATTTTGATTTTTGACAATACAATTTTCAATTTCAAATCATTTATTTTAAACTTCATTTGGAATTACTATTCATTCTTGAAATCCAATCAAATATTTTTCAATTCACGATTGTTATTTATGATTCCAATTTTTTTTAATTGCATTGTTTAAAGCCATTAAATTTGAAATTGTTTTTTTTTTGTAAAACAATTTTCAATGCCAGTTCTAAAATCTTCTTATCTCTGAGGCTTGAATTTGAGAAATGATTGTCTTAATTTTTCATTGTTTTGATTTTATTTTGGAGGGATTTAATTCAAAATTATTTAGTTACAAATTCTTTAAACTGAATACTGTGCACCTATAAAGTCATTCAATTCGATATTTGAAATTATTCAATTTAAAACTGACTGAAATTGAAATCAAACAATTTAGAATATTTAAATGTAAAATTATTACACTTATAACTGACTTAAATTGAAACCAGAATTATTACATTTAAAACTCACTATCAAGGCGTTCAATATAAAATGTTGAAAGATTTAATAGTGAAATTGACCTAATGTTATGAATATTTCAATTTGAAACTAGAACATCGTAAAATTTTAAATTAGAAACATCCAAACATTAACAAATTTCAAACGAAATATTTTCGAATTTAAGCTTTTGAAGCAAATGAACTTCAGTTTCAAGGCCTAAAAAATTAAACTGTTTTAGAATTGCGCATTCAAAACTATAATTTCATATTGAAATTTTGAAGATGATACATTCTATATTATCAATAAGTATCATATCATGTAGTATCAAGTGACATTTTAATTGATTGAATAGATTTTTTCACTGAAGACTGTCATTTGAATAAAAAATCTTTTAAAATTATCTGATAGTAAATAATTAATTAGAAAATTGTGCATCACGATTTTTAAAATTCAATCATTTTAATTTAAAGTGCAAAAGTGTGCAAAATTACTAACTATAAAATCAAAGATATAGCATTTCCATACAAGGAGAACAACTTCATGTTGAAGACAATAAATTTTATAAGATTTGAAACTGAAGTATGTTAATATTAATAAATAAACTGTAACATTGACATGATAAAAATGTCGCGATACCAAAAACACGCGAAAAGCGAGCGGAAAGATACGAGTTTCAATGCGGACAAAGTAAATGAATGAATTTGAATATGCTTTAGTAGCAATAACTTTAACAATGCTTCATTTTTCCATTTTTTTTATTTTTTTAGATTGTTTAAAAAAGGATACTATAGATCCTGGTTGGACCCTTCTTGTTCACCTTTTGCTTTTATATAATTTATATAAAATAGTATGTACAACTATTCCACATTAGAAAAATATTTTTTATTCCACTCTTCTTCCTAAATTACAGTTCTATATCAAAATATTACTGGAACTATCAACTTTATCTTTAACACTCTTCTGACTTAAACATTAAATCTAAGCCAAAATTGTAATTATAAATAAAAACAAGTAAGATTACAGATAAGCGCTCAGTCTCTTCCGTAAAGAATAATTCTAAATGTACCTATTTCACTTTACAAGGAAAAAAAATGCTAAATTAAACTGAAAAATGAAGAATCGTTATTGCTAAGATTCTTCCTGCTGTTCTAAAAATTGTTTGAGCAAAGCGTTATCTAAAGGAATGTTAAGATACTCAATCCCATCCAGCGCACGTCTCACTTTGACTAATTTATGATCCAAGAATTCGGTTAATTGTGCCCGAAGTGTAACATCATTCGTTACGAAAAATCCCTCACGAGCTTTTTTATAAAGGTCTTTAAACGCCATTCCTAAAAAAAGGTTTACAAAAAGATACAAATTAATTCAAGCTAATTTTCAAGTGAAATAGATTTCGAAGAGAATCTAAATAGAAAGTGAAAACCCACCTTGGTAATTAGCACCTCCGTTTTCTATCTGATACTTAACGAGAATAGTATAAACAGAACGTGATTTATCTGGCAATGACAAAAATACGTTGTGGAGAGACGATAACGCAAGTGCTCCACTTTGTCGAACCATCAACGAATTTTCGTATAAAGTTTCCTCCTTGTAAGGCAAAAATGTCGTCGATTGGCACCAATAAAAATTGTATCTTGAGCGTTTTGCATTGTCCCATACTGTAAGAAAGTAAAATTAATAATAACATTTAAACTCAAAACATAATAATGCCATAAACAGTGTGTCTACTAGATGGATGATTTTAAAATCCCAGTTTTATCTCGGTCAATTTTTCATTTTCCTGGATCTAATATAATTAGACTTCTTTTTGAAATGTATGTGACCCAACTTAGAGTTTTACTTCTTTTGGAAAGTTCCTTGTTCCAAATCACAATTATAATTCTTTTCGAAAATTTCCGGTTCCATGTCAAAATATTGCAATTCTTTTGAGAAATTCACTCTTCCAAGTAAGAATTATAGACTGAGTTTATTTAAAATCGGACATGCAGTCCATGCTTAAGTCACAGAATCATTTTCCAGTAAAATTTTTTATGAAAATTCCAAAAAAAAATTAAAAATTAACAAAATGGGGGAGATTTTTCTGAAAATATTCAAAGTCAATTCACTCAAAAACCTCAACGTTTTTTTTCGCTTGATTTTTTTCTCGATTCTTCACAATGATAGTATATCCTGTGTCCGTACCTTGGAGAGAAAGGAGCATATTTTCTTGTCTAAAAAACGAAAATTCACGTTTTTTGCGAAAACGATACAAAATACGAAAAAAGTCAAACAAAACCAAATTTTTTCTTCCATCTCGAGTTATTTTCGATATTTTTGGGAAAATATCAGAGTTGCTATAAAAAACCAACGTTGAAATTCCTTGACTTCCCCTGAATTTTACCTGACTGTTTAACAATTTTTCTTTAAGACATAAAAACAATCATACACCTAAGAGATCAATAAGAAAAAAAAGTCATCCAAAATGGTGAATTTTCAACTTAAAAAGACGAATTTTCTACAAAACAGTTGAGTTTTCTACACGAAAATATGAATTTTGAATTAAAAAAGATATGTCAACAACCAAAAGTAGTGTAGTGGAATTTTTAGATGAAATAATTAATTTTCTAAAAAAAAAAAGAATTTTGAAGAAAATATTAGAATTTTCAACCAAAAAAATAATGAAGTTTTAACGAATGAGATTACTTTTCTGCCAAAAAAGACGACTTTTCAACGAGATAAATGAATTTTCAACTAAAAAAGATCAAATTTGAACTTAAAAAGATACAATTTCTACTTAAAATATAATTGTTAAATTTTTAGTTCAAAAAAATACTTTTCGGTAAAAAAAATGTCATAAAAGAATGGATTTTCAACGAAAAAAATACATTTTCAACCAAAAAGAATAATTTTCTACCAAAAAGATGTTTTTTTAACAAATACATGAATTTTCAAACTAATAGTTGATTTTTAACAAAAAATATGAATTTTCAAGAAAAAATGGAATAGTTTAATTTTCAGTCAAAGAAATAAATTATTTTCAATTAAAAAATACAAATTACAACCAAAAATGGAATAATGATACTTTCAGTTAAAAAATATATTTTTAACCAAAAACAACGAATTTTTGAAAAAAATACATTGATTTTCAACTAAAGAAGATACATTTTCAACCATACATGGAATAGTTAAATTTTCAGTTGACAACATTAATTTTCAACCAAAAAAGAATTTTCAAGATAATAGTGAAATCTTCAATCAAGGAGTTAATTTTTAACTAAAATCATAAATCGGCACGAAAAAATGAATTTTTAATAAAGTAGTTCAACTTTCAAGTAATTGAAATTTTCACCAAAAAGATATGAATTCTCAACGAAAAATGTGATAGTTGATATTTCATTCACAAAAGATTTTAATTCTAAACCAAAAACAGTTGAATTAAACCAAACAATAAAAACGAATTTTCAACAAAAGAATCGATTTTTTAAACAAAAAAAATGAATTTTCAATAAAAAAGTTTAATTTAAAAAAAATCCTATTTTTCATAACAATAGATCAATTTTCAACTGAAGAAGACGAATTCGCAATAAAACAAATTAATTTCCAAGCGAAAAGAATGACTTGCTAACAAAATTGTTAAATTTTCAACAAAATAATACAATTTTCATTATGGCTCCACGTTTGTTTAATTAACAGAATTTATGTCTTATATATTTTTTTTAACATCGTTTTTGGTGGAAGAATAATTAAGTAAAATATAAGATTTGGAGAGTATGGATTATTGCAAAAATAGCGACTTTAAAGAGAAAAATTTGATGTAAACATTTTTGAAACTGTTAAATTATGTTCTTCTCTGCTTTTTATGTCACCTAAGAACCCTTGCTCGAAATCGACAATAAAGGAAAAATCCCGGTCACTGAATCAAATTCCCTTCTTTTTCCTGGTTTCTCGGTCAGGTAGACACCCTGATAAAGATCACATCGAAAATAATAGAAATATTTAGAAACCTTACATAGGGAAGCATTTATGTGATCCACAGAAGCCACTAAATGTAGATTGGGAAAACTAGCAAGGTAGGAAAGCTTATCTTGAACTTTGCTAGAACGAAGCATGGGGCCGTCGATATTATGAATTAACAAATAGATCCGATCATTCGGATTTTCCTTTAAAGTCTTCTCTATTAAATCCATGCAATCGTTTAAACCTGTGGGTGGTTCCAAATCCATCAGGTCCTTCAATATTCCATCCAGTATCTGTAAAGTATTTTTAGAAAAGATTGTTTAGGAAAAAGCTAATTTATTATAAATTTTTGATGTTATTTATTTACCCTGGTAAAAAAAATAACATCAAACAGATACTTTATTATACATTATTAATTTCAGGGATCAGAGTGCAAAGTGAGCTCAAAAAAGAAAAAATAGGGTAATATTTTCACGAAAAAGGGGAAAAATAAACCATTAATTTTTACATGTAGAAAAGAAGAAACAATCTTCTTATAAGAAATGTTGTATTTTTAAATAATGGATGCAGTTACAAGGAGATGATCAGATTTAGGATTTTTGTTAAAATCTCATAAAATACCATTGGATGACTGTTAACTTTCTAAGGAACATTACATGCCCGTAAGGATCCATTTGTGAAAAATCGAATTTTTTCACAATTTTTATTTTATGGATTAAAATGTTCATTTATTAAATTCTCATGCTGAATCCAATAGTTGAGAATTTAAGCAAATTTAACTATTGAAAACTCAATTTTCAATTTTCTTAAACTTTCTTTCATTTTCAATTTTCTTCAATTTTCACCAGTTGAAAATTCAATTGTCAATTTCGTTCAATTTTCAACAATAGAATTTTAAAATGTTGGAAATTCAATTATCAATTTTTTTAAATTTTCAGCAGTTATTAATTCAATTTTCAATTCTCTTCAATTGTCAACAGATGTATTTTCTACTTTTGATACTTCAATTATCAATTTTCTTCAATTTTCAACAGTTGAAAATTCAATTTTCTGCCATTTTTAATAGTTGTTCTTCAATTTGCAACAATTGATTTTTCAGCTTTCTTCAATTTTAAAAATAAGCTAGAAATGAAACATTAAGTTTGACATGTAGAAAAGAAGAAACAATCTTTTCATACGAAATGTATTCATTTTAATGATTTTTTTAATGACTGCTGACATTAAAGAATTTTTTTACAAATTGGTTGTAGTTACAAGAAGATGATCAGAGTTAGGATTTTTTAAATCTCACAAATTCCCTACTGAGAGTCTATTGGATGACTATTAATTTGCCACAAATATTATTTACCAGTAGGGACCATATGTTGAAAACTCATGTTCAATTGTCATCCATTTTCTTTCATTTTTCAATTTTCTTCAATTTTCGACCGTTGAATATTTCATTTCCAACAATTGAATTTCCACCTGTTGAAAATTCAAATATCAATTTTCTTTGATTTCAACAATTAAATTATCATTTTTCTTTAATTTTAAACAACTTAATTGTTGTAAATTAAAGAATATTGAATCTAATAAACATCCATTTCAATCCATAAGAAAAATATCGATAAAAGTTGATTTTTTCGAAAGCGGGTCGCCATTGGCAAATCATATTTGGAAAATTAATACTCATCCAATGGATTCTCAGTAGGGAATTTATAGGATTTACAAAAAAAATTTAACTCTGATCATCTCTTTGTTAGGTCGTTGGAAATCCATTCACGCCGATATAAAAAAGACTGAAAAAATATAAATTGTTAAATAAATAATTTTCATATGTTTAAAATCGTTCTCATAATCAAGAATATTACATCATTAAAAAACACCATTATTAATAATTAAATCGTGATACTTTTTCGTCCGCGAAATTATTTTAATTTTAAATTATTATGTCAGGTGAATGCCCTAGTAATCGTGACGGTTCCAGTAATCGTGAAATTTGATTACAATTTGAATATATTGTTGAAAAATATGTTAAAAGTAACATTTAATGATAAAACCCACTTCTTTTTAGCATTTTATAATAGCAAACAGAAATTACATTCGTACAAATTAAATAAATAGCAATAAAATTGGCATCACATTTGTGAATTTTTATTGGTAAGATTAAAAATAAAATTGAGAATGTAATTCAAATATTGCATTCGTAAATGTAGCATAGGGTAAATACCGTAATTTATACTATAATTATCGATTTATAAAATAAATTATAAATTCAGATGAGTAGAAAAAGTAATTGATTGGATAATTTCAATAGTAAAAAAAGCACTTTACCTCTTTTAATGTTAAACTGGGAAAGAATCCATTCACTAGTAAAGTTGGACGACCATCGATCATTTCCTGGTGGAAATCGTGGATTAACTCTCTCTTGGATCCCAAACCGTGCAACAATATACTGAAGCCTTCTCTAAATATCAATTGGATATTAATAAATTAAACATTTGAAAAATACATTTAAAATATTTTGAACACTACTTGTGAAATTAAAAATGAAACTTACTCTAGTAAAAACAGCCACAAAGGAAATTGCGATTTATTTACATCTTCGAGGCGAGAAATCCCCTCGTTATGAGCATCGGAAATATGCAACTGACTTTGTAATAATTCGTCTATTTTCTCTTTGTCTAGCTTCTGAGTTTTGAGCCTTCCAAGTGTGCGATTGGACGTCAACGCTTTTTCCGATTGATTTTCAAAGAAATCTTCTGGATTTAAATGCTGTGGAATTTCGGAAAATATAAATCTATTACAAACAGTATGAAATTAAACTAAAAATGATGAAATTATCCTTGAAGGATAATCTCTCATTGGAAAAGAAGGTTAAAACCTACAATTTCTTTGTAAGCAGGCTTTTCATGGGAAACTTTTTTAGCAGAATTAGAGTTTTTCTTCAAAATTAACTTTGATTTTTGAAGAACTAATGGTTTTGGTTTAACTTCATAATCGCTATCCTCGTTTTCATCAATTTCTTCAGTATCAGGATATTCTTCATCATCAAGTTCATCAGAGTCATCATCATCATCATCATTGACACCATCGGGTTCATATTCACTGCCTTCTGATTTGCTTTCGCTTTCATCAGTACTCGAGAAGCCTTTCATAAAACTTTTTTCTATTTAAATTAAATATTTCATTTAAAAACTTGCAACATCAATGAGAGTTGAATTTTAAAAAATCTTAAAATTGGAAGTCTACAATCAAATTTATAATTTTATACGAACCCTTTTTCTTCTTCGTTGGGGTTTTACATGGAGAAAGCTTTTCAAGATTAACGACTGGGTGCGCATTTTGTGAAAGTTTAAAGCTTTTTGCTTTTTCTAACATTGCTCCTTTTTTATACGTGTCTGGTTTCTCGTAAAGTTTCATTCCACTTATATCATCGTCATCATCAAACAGTTCTATAAAGTAGAAAATAAAAGCAGTGAAATCTGAGTATTCAAACAATAAATAAATTTTTAGATAGCATAAATCGTAGATTCTGAACATTACCTGTTTGTTTTAAAACTTCTGGCTCAATCTCTACATTTTCCCGTTCATCGACATCAGTTTCTGCTATCATCCGCCTTCTGATTGCTGTACTCAGTGAAAAATATTTTCATATGGTTATAGGTAACACAATTCAAATCATAGCAAAAATAAAAAGCATTTATTGTATATCTCAGAAATAAAATTTCCTGCCTTTGTCTAATCAGAAAGACAGCGGTGCTACAGAAGTCTGGTTTTAAAATGACTTTTACAACTTTGACAGGTCTACTATAAAAAAATTCTAAGTCTTTTTTTAATCCTGTCAATTATATTCAATTCCAAGACATTCTACTCATCGCAGACTTTTCAACAATTATTGAATTCTAAACAATTCACATTAATATTAATACGAAATTTCTAAAATGTTTGGAATGATTATAACCATTTTTATTTTTATTAGCAAAAAAATGAATCCGTATGGATTCGGAAATTAAAAATTCGACTTAAATTTCTAGCATAATTTTTAAGACTTTGAAAGGATTATAATCATATTATTTTTATCAGTAAAAAATCAATTGGTATGAAATCGGAAATTGAACATTCTAATTAAATTACTAAAATAATTAATTGTGAAGACTTTGGAACAGGTATAACAAAAAAATTCCACGACTTTTCCCGATTTTGCAAGGCCTATATAATTTTTTAAAAAGCCAGGTCTAGTTTTTTGTAATCCAATCAATTAAATTAAATTTTAAAACAATCTACTGATTGCAGATTTTTCAACAATTATTGAAATCTAAACAATTCTCGTCAATATTAATAAAAAATTTTTAACACATCTGGAGTTATTTTAATCATATTATTTTTATTAGTAAAAGAATCAATGCGTATGGATTCGGAAATTAAAAATTCGACTTAAAATACTAAAATAGTTGTAAAAACTTTAAAATACGTGAGATAAAAAAGTTCCAGTCACTTTTTAAAATTTTCACGACTTCCAGATTTTACAAGGTCTGCTTTTAAAAAAATGCAAGCCTATTTTTTTAATCCAGTCAATTAAATTCAATTTCAAAAAATTCTACTGATCGCAGATTTTTCAACAATTATTGAATTCTAAACAATTCCCGTAAATATTAATACAAAAATTCTAACACATCTGGAATTATTTTAATCATATTATTTTTATTAGTAATAGAATCAATGCGTATGGATTCGGAAATTAAAAAATCGACTTAAAATACTAAAATAGTTGTAAAGACTTTAAAATAGGTGAGATAAAAAAATTCCAGTCACTTTTTAAAATTTTCACGACTTTTCCATATTTTATCAAGTCTACTTTAAAAAAAAATGCAGGCCTATTTTTCAATCCAATCAATTAAATTAAATTTCAAAACATTCTACTGATCGCAGACTTTTCAACAAATTACTGAATTCTGAACAATTCTCATCAATGTTAGTATGAAATTTCAAAATGGTCTGGAATGATTATAATCATATTATTCTTATTAGTAATAAAATCAATTCGTATTGATTCGGAAATTAAAAATTCGAATTAAATTACTAAAGTAATTGTGAAGACTGAAATAGGTGCGACAGAAGAATTCCACGACTTTTCCAGGTTTTACAAGTACTTTTTAAAAAAGGTATATTTGTTTGTAATCGAACCAAATCAATTAAGTTAAATTTTAAAACACTCAACTGATCGCAAACTTTTCAACAGTTATTGAATTCTAGAGAATTCTCATTAATATCAATATGAAATTTCGAAAATGTCTAAAATTTCTAAAATGTAAAATCATATTACTTTTACTAGTACAAAATCAGCTCTAATGAATTAGGAAATTAAAAATTCCATTTAATTACCAAAATAATTGTGAATATTTTGAAACAGACGCGATAAAAAAGTTCCAGTCACTTTTTTAAAAATGCCACGACTTTTCCAGATTTTACAAGGTCTTCTTTAAAAAAATCCAGGTCTATTTTTTTATCCAGTCAAATAAATTAAATTTCAAAATATTCTTTTGACTTTTCAACAATTATTTAATTCTAAACAATTCTCATTAATATAAATATGAAATTTCTAAAATATCTGGAATAATTGAACTGCCGGATCGTAGAAGGGCATATAAAGTCTGATAGCTGGTGGCGGGAGGGCCCCTTGGCATTTTTAATAACATTTACAAATTTTAATTTTTTAAGCATGTATTCTTATTCGAAATTTAAAGGCGCATCTTTTTTTCCTCTTG
>CAKNWT010292280.1:536-17554 GCA_932066315.1 Andricus coriarius | reverse complement strand
CCACTGGAGGGTTATGCAGATACACCTACAAAACCTTAATTATTGAAAATGTTGTAAAATTTAATTTTTAAATAATGCATCATACTGAAAACTTAAATCTTCGCATATTCCACACTGCTTCAACTCATTATTTCGCACATGTATGTTTGCAACCCTGCTTCTCAATTTCTCGGCTTGAGTTGGAGCAGTCTAGCTGTGAAATTGACAAAGTAACAAATTTCGTTGTTTTATTATATTCTCCTTTAATGTTGCACATAATTGTATAATGTTTTACTAGATAATGAAAAATGATCAATTTATTCATGCTAACATAAGAACTAAAAATCGAAAAAAATGACTTAAAGCGGTATACGAGCAGAACGCGAGTTGGAGCTGTATACGGGCTGAACTAGAGCTGGAGCTCTCTGCAGTGGAGCCGTCGACGTAATCATTTAAAATGAACGCAAATGAAAATTGATCGCAGGAATTTCCGCAATCAATCAAAATCCATCTGATCACTTGGCGGAAAGAAAACCTGTACGATGTAAATATACCTAAGATTATGTCGGCGCGCCGATACGCCACCGGGCCGGCGACGCCGAATTCAAATCAGCGGCGGCGCGGTTTTGAAGAAAGTTGGCCGGCGGCGGCACAACATTACAAAAATTCAAGGACTTTAGCAATAGCTAAAAAACAGGTGGTCCGATAGCAATGGACGGTAGTTTATGTATTGTTTTGTTTTTTACATTCTCATCACAATCAGAAGGGATTAGTTTTATGTGAAAAACTGAATATTGCAAATTTTTTTAAATCTTGACGTTCGGAGACCCCCTGATCCGAAAAAAACAAGTTTTAGTATAGTTTCTGTCTGTCTGTCGTTGTTATCGTCGGCCTGATTGTCGTTGTCTTTATACCGTACAACATTTGAGAGACTAATTGGATTAGGTTGCGTTTTAGAACACGTTTTCAGTGACCAAAAACAAAGATCGAGTTCGTTAATCAGCATTTTTTTACCAATGGTTCTGGTTTCAACCACGCAAAAAAAAAACATTCCGTTTTGCTGTCAAACTATGCAAGATACTGGAAAAAATGAGTAAACAAAAATATTTGACTCAAAATAGAACAACTAATTTGTTATGAACCATTTTTTGATGGAATGCGTAGTTTTTGTTTTACTCGTAAATAATAACATTAGAAACAAAAAATAAAAATTTAGGAAAAACGACACAAGCAATGAAAAAAATGAATGAATAAAAATTGTTCACTTAAAAATGATCTACAAATTTGTTTTTAATCATTTTTGATAAGACGTGTAGTTTTTGTTTTAATCGTGAAAAATACCATTAGAAATAAACAAATTAAATTTGTGGGAAACCGACACGAAGTAAATAAATTTCCATGCAAACATTTTTTGATAGGACGCGCACTTATTTTTTAATTATAGAAACAAGACAATGAAAACAAGCCTGTTTTCATATCAAGTTACATGTCAAAAAATCGATCTCTGGTAGAATATTTTAAAAAAGGAGCTATATTTAAATAGAATGATTATTTATATGCTAAATTTATTTCAAATGTTTCAACCGTACCGATCCGATGCGGAGATAATTAATTTCAAAGTTGACTACTTTAACACGTAATTGATAAGCAATGCATGGGCACTCTCCACATTTTAATTTGTAGTAATTAAACGCTCTGGTACTGAAATTAAAAAAATTTTGGTATTTGTGCTGCTTGAAAATACAAATTTTCGGAATAAACATCCAATTTCTCCACCGTGTAGTTTCATAAATGATCTAATGAAAAACTTTGAAATTTTGGTAACTTTCAAACGGATAAACCTAACAGTATCCCCCTTTCCAGCTTGCCTGCTGTACGCAGTCGACACACACACTCACACACACAGCCAGCTTGGAAGTGTACGAGAAATTGTGACGGTCGCGCTCTAGAAGTCTGCCGCTGGCATAGCAGTGGTGACTATACGTATACACATAAGTATATTCGAATTCTAAGCCAGCAACGCACTGAAAGTTTCACCATGCGGGCCCATGAAATGTTTTCAACATAGCATGGCTCGACGGCGCCCCGCGGTACTCTACTATTTTTACGGGGATGGGACTTGGATACAACCTTAATGCATATTTATGGAACACGTGCTTCAAAAGTTCACGTTTTCATGCTTCTAAATGGTGCCTAATGGACCTTATTTGAACAGACTGTGTGCGAAACAATTTTCGCGCATGCGAAGTTTGAAAACGGTTCACTTTAGGCCCTGGCGAAAGAGCTGCGCATGCGCACTTTTGAGATGAGGTTCTTGAAATAAATTTAGATTTAACTTGAACAAACCTTTTAATGATTGAAGTTTTGTTTTTAGGTTTTCGTAGCCTTTTTCGTTTGTCGTATGCCAATGCCTCAAAATTTTCTCACCGACACATTCCAGCTACTTTTATTGTATTTATTTATTTGTGTACGCATCATTCACCATGTTATTTACATCCATTCATTCTTATAAATTTCGCTCTCCGAAGTTTGTGTGTGTGTGTGGGGGGGGGGGGGGTGAAGAGCACGTACGCTCGCACATACCGGCAGGGGCCTACGACGGGTTGCCGCTCACGAGGCAAACTGGCTCTCCCACCACGCTCACCCCCACTGAACGACCGCAACCAGAACTGACTGTCTTAAATACGAGACGGACAAATCGCAAAGGCAGTGTAGTCGGGTGCGACTCGCTGAGTACATCGGAGCTCGTACTCGGTGAAACTCAAGCTCTCTTTCTACCGATGGGTGTTTACCGCCTATGGAAGGCAGAAGTCATTTCCCCAGAGACTGATTAGTCCTGACCGACCGTCCGGCGTGTACGGTTCTCGTGGTCGACAAGCACTCCTATGGCCACGCGAACCTAGTGCGATAGGAAATCGATGGGTATCCCCATGGTTCTCCTCCGTCACTAGAGACTAAGCTTTTCCCTAACGACCGACCGACGTGTACGGTTCGGGTATTCGACAGGCACCCCTATGGCCACGCGAACCTGGAGCAGGCGGAAGTCAAGGGGGCAACACCATGGACGTCCCCTCTGCTTCCGAGGCTTACAGAACCAACCTACTCTCCCGTCCACAGCCGCCACCGCCATCGGAGGCCCGGCCCGTCGCGTTTGCATTATACCCCAACGTCAAAACTGAACCACATTATCACAATAAGCATTTACAGGATCCAGATTAACGCCGTGGACGCGGGGAGGTACCGCATCCCGCACTCGCCGACGTAGTGCCCGACACACACACACAAATTCTCCTGCGCATTGGCAATATTCCGAACGCACTTTCATGTACGCGCTGCACACACGCACACACAACCTCGCACAATTGTACACACGCAGCCAGTCGCACATCCGCTCATAAACACATTCCCGTGTACACGCTACGCACACATACATGCACATATGCCAGCACATTCGCACAATACGGAACGCTGTCTCATCGACGCGCTGAGCATACACACGCACACACGCACACTTGAACAATTGTACAGACGCGCACCGACGAACATCCGCACACACTTAACCATAACACGCACCCTAATTCACCTCAAACTTTTGTATATTTTTTTATGTTTTATCTAAATAGAACGAGATGTTACTCTTGTATTCAGAGAAACTGTCTATCTATCCTCAAAACTGACCCTGGCTAGGTAGGTTAGACCTAGGGTAGGATCGTTCACGTAGCTCCCGGCGAGGAGCCACGGAAAACTAGACCGTTACAAGTGTTCTAGACGTTACCGTCGGCGCTCCTGCGCCCATTGCGAATCTGCATGCGCTTTAACATTTTCGATCGCCTGCATTTTTGCAACACAAAGTTAAAGTGTGTTTTACGTTACTTAAAGTGCAGTTCGTCACAGCGCAAATAATTGACGATAACACCATATCGAGTTTAACGGCGAAGGCTATCGGTGAACTCGAAGACGTTTTAGTGGTACCACCGAAAACCGAGAAGTACACAGATCTCAAGATGAAAATGATTGAGAGGTTTACATAATCGGATACTTCGAGAGTCCGCAAGCTGATAGAAGGCGAACATATGGGCGATCGCAAGCCCTCGGAATTTTTTTGCAGCCTCAAATTTATCGCTACCACAAATGCCACTGAAGAACTTATCTTAGACGTTTGGAAGAAGCGACTACCTGCGCAAATACAAACAGTTATGGCAGCTTCCAGCGGGACAGCAGTCTACAAGATCTTGAAGCTCGCCGATACTGTGAACGAGGTTAGCTCCAGCAAACAAGTCAATACTGTTGGTGATTTGGCAGGACTTGTGGAACAGATCCAGAAGCTGACTCTACAGGTGAAAGCGCTGACTCAAGATCACAGCCGTTCGCGCTCTCGTAGAGCACCGCGTGGATCGCTAATCCGCGCCGCGACGCCCGCACCGGGGTGCAATGATTTAATAAGTGATCGGTTGTGCTACTACCACCGTCGATTCAAGGAGCACGCAACTAAGTGCCGCAGTGGTTGCACCTGGTCGGGAAGGACTTGAGCTCGCCCAAATCGTTTTTCATAGACACGGAATCCGATTTTTGTATGTACCCGCATAAGTGGCTCGCGGCAAGCGGAGCCAGAATCGAAAATTACGGAAATATGCCGCTAAACTTAAATTTATCGCTACGTCGCGAGTTCAGGTACCCGTTTTTTATTGCCAAGGTGAGATGCGCGACTGTAGGCATTGATTGTTTTTCACATTACGGGTTGTTGATCGATCTGAAAAACAAGTTCTTAATCGATAATTCGACTGGCTTGACAACGCGCGGATTCGCAGCTGGTGAAGAAATACCCACCATTAAAGCAGTGTTGGTGTTTCAGCATACCACGAATAACTCGCCAAATACCACGAGTGGACGCGACCGCCCATGTTTGGAAAAGATACAATCAAATATCCAGTGCAACACTACATCAAGACTACGCCCGGCCCTCCTGTTCACCCCAAGTCACGCGGCTGATATCCTACACCCTTTGAACGCACTTTTAATGGGTTCAAAAAAGGGCAAGAAACCTGTCAATTGGATCGAAGAAGCTCGCGAAGCTTTGAGGAATTCGAGAAGTGCTCTCGCGATAACCGAAGGCAAATATAGCGCGTACGATCGCGAACTTTATGATATCTACAGTGCTGTCAAAAGTTTTTGTCATATGGTAGAGGGCAGAAATATAACAATTTTGACAGATCATAAACCATGAACTTTTGCTTTTAATAAAAATTCAGATAAATGTTCTCCGCCCCAATTCCAACATTTAGACTACATTTCTCAATTTAGTACAGATATTGCACATATTAAAGATTCTGAAAATTGTGCAGCCAAAGCATCATCTCGTGTCAATGTAATCGCGTTATCCATAGATCACGACTATCTTGCTTCTGCCCAAAAAGACGATGAGGAATTACGTAAGTTGCTGTATTCTGATCAATCAGCACTTAAGTTGCGAAAAGTGTACTTTCCAGACCAGAATGTGCATTTATACTGCGATATGACGAGCGACGTTGTACGGCCTTTTATCCTTGTATCTTTAGGTCGCGCTGTATTCAATTAATTGCACAGTCTTCCGCTTGCTGATATGAAAGCTACTACTGTTGTGACTGCTTTGATTTGAACGCGGATTGCTCATTTTGGCGTTCCTTCGTGAATCACGACCGATCAAGGACGCCAATTGGAATCAGCACTTTTTGCGAATTTATCTAGGTTCTTAGGTACAAAGCGCATACGTATGACAAGCTATCATCCGCAAGCGAATGGTTTAGTGGAAAAATTATGCAGGCAACTTAAAGCTGCGATTAAATTTTATGATGGCAGCGATTGGGTTTTAATTTTGTTAATCTTATTACTTAGCATTCCAATTGCTATTAAAGAAGATCTCGGAGTGACGGCCGCCGAACTAGTTTAAGGCGCCAGTTCACGTTTTCCTGTGGAATTTGTTCTTGCTAGTGACCGAAAACCGACTTCTACTTTTATTGATAATTTGAAAAGACGGGTCAACGATGTCAAATCGTAGCCTGTACATCGACACGGTCATAAAACGTTTCGTGGCTCTATTGATCCACTTAAGTCCGCTTTTATTTTGTCAGACCACTTAGAAAATCTCGCCGAAGAGAAACAATTTCACGACGATGACGAAGATTACAACACTGTAATGGAACTTAATCGCGAAAATGTTACGCCACCGATTCAAGCCGCTCCTGCACCAGCCAACGTACAGCAGACAGGACCTTTGAATCGCAATGTAAAGAGTGAAAACCGTAGTTGATCCACTACTCTTTCTGGATGAAATGTGCATTTTCCAGACCGTTTTCAATCTTGTTTTAAATAAAATACATTTTGTATTACACTTAGCGATTGTTTCCTAGCATTGTAATTTTATTTTATATATTCGTTTTCTCTCCCTTATGATGCGTTATCACTGGTAAGGGGATAATGCGGCGTGCATTTTCTCTACACGTGTTTGGCATAAGCCTCGGCTGCTGTGGCGCTAGACCGTCATTTATAGTCAACCGTAATAAACTCGACTGCTTCGCGCGCTCGCTAATCCACTTGTTTTCGAGAAAGATCACGTCCGTCACTCGATAATTACCCTAGGTCCCAGCTACCCTTTCTCTCGGACTTCGTTGGAGGGACTTATCCTCCCCCTACGATTTCCGAGTGAAAATTTCCTTGCTGTGGGCTGTGTAGACACTCTTGCTCGAACTAGCGACGCGTTTAGATCTCTGCCTTTTGCTAGATATGATGTCCGCGCTCCACCGGGTCCACGCGACGAACACTTTGTACCTTATTTGTACTAGGTTTCACTTTACTATGAATAAATCGTTAATTTGTTTATTCATACGTAAGGGGGTAACCTTGATTAACTTTATTTCACCCCCTCACGGTCCACAAAGTACTTAGCCTATTCTCCTACGTAAATAACTCTCAAAATATGGTATATACGGGGTGTTTTTTTTAACTTGAGACATCGAAATATGTCAAAAAATACGCATCCTATGAAAAAAATATCCGTAATATAGACTTTTCATTTTCGAGGGGAAAAAGCAGCTTTGACCAAATTTACCGCTTCCCCCTTAATTTTGTATGACACATGCAGATTCTCCTTTATGAAATACGTAAGGTTTATTCGACATTTTTTTCCTAATTCGCGATAGATGGCCCTGCAATTGCGAAAAATGTAATTGCTGATTATTCCAAAAACTGCGATGAGTCCTCTTGCCTCTCACCATCCGGGTGCTTGCTTTCGGCGAGTCCCCTCGCCTCTCAACATGGGGGTGCTTCATTTCGGTAAGTACCCTCGCCTGTCACCATCGGGGTGCTTTATTTCGGTGAGTCCCTTCACCTCTCAATATCTGGGTGCTTTATTTCGGTGAGTCCTCTTGCCTCTCACCATCGGGGTGCTTCATTTGGGTTAGTCCTCTCGCCTTTTACGATGGGGGTGCATGATTTCGGTAAGTCCCCTCGCCTGTCACCATCGGATGCTTTATTTCGGTGAGTCCTCTCGCCTCTCACCATCGGGGTGCTTGATTTCGGTGCTTCCCCTCGCCTCTCAACATCAGGGTGCTTTATTTCGGTAAGTCTTCTCCCCTATCACCGTCGGGGTGCTTGATTTTGGTGAGTCCCCTCGCCTCTCACTATCGTGGTGCTTGATTTCGGTAAGGCCCGTCGCCTTTCACCATCGAGGTGCCTTATTTCCGTGAGCCCCCTCGCGTCTCACCATCGGGGTGCTTTTTTCGGGGAGTCCTCTCGCCACTCACCATCGGGGTGTTGGTTTCCGATGAACATTTTATAATAATTGCTCAAAATGTTGTCCTCGCACTTCAATGCACTTGTTAATCCGAGCTTCGAAATATTCCACACAACTGCGAAGTGTGCCTCTCACAAACTTTTGTTGACAGTTGCTTTCTAATTTCCCTTTGAAGCAGGCACCAGTACTTTGAAACTGAAATAAATCACCCCCATGGTGAGAGGAGAGGGGACTCACTGAAATAAAGCACCCCGATGGTGACAGGCAAAGGGACTCACCAAAATCAAGAACCCCCATGGTAAGAGGCGAGGGAATTCACCGAAATCAATCATCCCGGTGGTGAGAGGTGAGGGGATTCACGTAAATGAAGCACCCCCATGGTCGGAGGCGAGGGGACTCACTGAAATCAAGCACCCCCATGGTGAGAGGCGAGGGCACTCAACGAAATCAAGCACCCTCATGGTGAGAGGCAAGGGGCTCACCAAAATCAAGCACCCTGATAATGAGAGGCGAGGGATCTCACCGAAATAAAGCACCCCCATGGTGAGAGGCAAGGGGACTCACCGAAATCAAGCCCTTCGATAAATAGAGGCGGGAGGACTCACCGAAATAAAGCACCCCCATAATGAGAGGCGAGGGGAATCACCGAAATAAAGCACCACGATGGTGGCAGGAAAGGGGACTCACCGAAATTAAGCACCCCCATGTTGAGAGGCGAGGGGACACACCGAAAACAAGCACCCCGATGGTGAGAATTAAGGGGAATCACCGAAATCAAGCAAACCCATGTTGAGAGGCGAGGGGACTCACCGCAATCAAGCACCTCCATGGTAAGAGGCAATGGGACTCACCGAAGTCCTTGACATAATCAGCATCTACATTTTTCGCAATTGCAGCGCCATCTATTCCAAATCAAAAAAAAAAATTTGAATAGAACTTACCTACGAGAACACGCACTTGTTCATTCATCGACCCGTTGGCGGTTACGTTTGATTCACTTTTATGTTAGACTTAACGAGCTGCTTATAGTTCATTTGAAACAATGAATTATGTTACCTTTTTGAATTAAGAAACCTGGAATCGTGCAAAGAAACTGATTCGTTGTAGTGGATTATACAACAAAGTGTTCTTGTACAATGTTTAATTTATCCATCAATGTTATATTCATTATATCTTTAATTTTAGAAAACCCAGTAAAAAGAAACTAATTGAGCGAATTTCGGCGAATAAACATGTTAGAATTCGCCCGAATTACGCTTTCTGATTCATTTAAACGAATCGAGCCAGCGCGAATAGAATGCATTTCAATTCGTTTTAATTCGCAGTCAAGGTCATTTAGAAAAAAATTGATAAAAATTGCATGCCTCGAGACTCGAACCAGCGATCCCAAGTGTATACGTCCAGAGGGCGACCACTGAGCTACGGGACTCATTGATATTTATTTACAACGGATCCTTTATGCCCAGCGCGTTGGGTATAGCTTACGAATTCGATTGAATACGCCAGCCTTTAACTGCATTCGCGCTGACGAATTCAGGCGAATTGGAGCTTGACTTCAAATCTCGCGAATTAAAACGAATTGGCTGACACTGAAATTAATTCGTGCTGACACATTCAAATGAATGAGGACCCCTAAAAATTGGGCGGCGAATTTGGGTGGATAGCAGATTTGAAGATTAAATTACTTATTTCCGAATTTACAAGAATTCACGATTTGCTCCAATTCGAAATTTTCGCAAAGCGAGATTCACGAAGGCTCCAACATATTCATCTCAATTGGCCTCAATTCGTTTCTTTTTACTGGGAAGAAGTAAATGGCCGAATGTGAGCTCGAAGGCGATGTTGTACGAAAACGCAGTGTTTATTTTAAGAGATATTTTCAAATAATTCATTCGTCGCTTTCTTTTTCAATTAGTGTAACGGCTGATGAACAATATAGGTTCCAAGTCGCCTAACAGTCCAGTAAATATAATCGCTTCTTTATTCAGTAACATTTCCACGAAGTAACTTTATTCTCTCTCTAGATAATAATACGTCAGATTTCAAACAAAAAAAAAACAAAAATTGTTTAATTTTGATTCTTATGCTTGGAATGCAGTTTTCAAATATATTTATTATGTGCGCTGGAAGGTTAAATATCTTTTTAGAACATAAACCTCATGTATGGACACCAATTTTGCACAGTATTTTCTTATCGCTTGAAGGAGGTGCTTCTAAAACCAATTGATTTTTCAATAACCTTTTATATGTAGAAATCTCAATTTTTCTAATCTAATGGTTTGCAACTTAATCCACGAAACACATGCTTCGCTAGTTGGATCCTCCACTCATAATCCATCTAAAGTCCTGGATTCCCTCCCACCTTTGTACTGAAATGGTCTTGTTATTGATTTTTCTGATTCTGTCAATGATTTTGGTTTGATATTTAACAGGACTCTTTCTTGGAAAGAGCATGTTGAACTAATATCATGCAAAACCTTCAGAACTTTACATCAACTAAGTCGGAGTAGGGACTCTTTGCCTACAGCTACGCGAATCCACCTTGTAAAAGCCTTGATTCTCCCTCATTTTGATTATGGGTGTGTTGTATATGATGGAATCTCTGAAGACCTTTATTGCAAACTTGAACGTGCTCTCAATGCCTGTATTCGTTTTATCTATAACTTGTCCAAATTCGATCATATTTCTGAGTATAGGGAAAGAGCTGGTTTTATGACAGTTGCCCAGAGAAGACAATATTTTATGGGTAATTTGCTGTACATGATCTTTAAAAATGAAAAGCCTGTATATTTATTGGAATTGTTTTTGCGGGAAAATATGAATCATCCAGGTCGGCCTGGGCTACGCGATAGAGGTCGTACCCTGGCAATACCTGCTCAGAGAACTTGTTTAATGCAAAAATCTTTTGTAATTAGAGGAAGGCGGCTTGGGAATAAACTGCCGAATAGTATTCGTAATGCGCCTACAATACTTGCAATTAAAAATATGTTCTCTGAATTTCTAAAATCTATGGGTACACCTTTATTTGATATAACTCTATGGACTTAGCCTGTATCTTGTTTTCTCTCTCTATTATATTCAGTTTCATTACTACTTTTTTTTATTCCTTTATGTTCTTCTTTCATGAGGTGTGATAATGTTATTCTTTTTCTTTTGTCTACTTATATCTTAAGATAAGTTTACCAACAGCGCCATCTTAATATAAGATTTGAGTAACTTCTTACAGCATATACTTACATGAATTTACTTACATTTTTATAATCGGATAATGTCGTTAAATGTACAATTTTTATATTAAACCAGGGTTCTAAATTATTTACACTACACTCTAGATTCTACATCTATATATTTATACTGGTATATATTTATACATTTATACATATTTGTATATTGTATTATGCATATACTCTGTTCAGCTCCTAAAGGTGCTTTATAGCCCTGTGAGCTTTTTTTCTCAATAAATAAAAAAATACTTCTAATTACTTTTTTCATGTGCTTCGAATAGTAGCTCTCCGTTTATATTCATTATATAGGCCTCCAAATTTTAATTTTCAGTTAGGTACAAATTCCTTTAAAAGTTATTTTGAAATAATTTGAATAGTTGAATCCAAGTCATTTGGCAAATTGCTGTATCAGCTTTAATTTTTCAAATAATTAGAACTACAAGTGCCAAAATGGTCATTTTTCGTCTTTTTTAATGTGAAGTAATTCTAGAATAGAAAGTATTACATTATTTTGGAAAATATATTTAAATTTCTCGTGAGTAAATCTGACGAAATCTGCATGGTTGGCTCGGCCCCAGTCGGGCTATGTGTTTCATGACAAGTGCCATACGCCCCGGTATGATCGAATTTTGACATTCTTCATTGCTGGATATCATTTGGGCTCCTCAACAACAACAAAATGCTCCGATTTTTGAGCACCAACCCTTAACTTTAAAAATCAGGCCCTGTATACCATGTCAATACTACTTTGCCAAAAAATAATCCTTTTTAGAATTTTTCATTGTTAACAGAGTTTGAATTTTGGGGTTCTTAAAAATACCAACTCAACTGTTTAGACCCCAGCCCTTGAAGTTAAAAACCAACCCATCGATACCACATCAATAAGATTTTGCAAAAAGGTCTTTTCCCGGATATTTTAATGTCAACCGGGCCTCTTATTTTTGTGATTCTCAAGAACTCATTTTTGGGCTCCAACACTTAACGTTAAAAAACAGCTTTTCTGCAACAAAATAATGCCTGTTGATTTTTCTTTTTTGAGTAGAGGACATGCTTCCCCCCTCCAATTTTGTGAGGTTCTCGGAAAACAAAAATTTCCTACAAATTTGAGCATGGGAAAATTTTTATTTTCAGAAAAAAGAGATTCACGTTTCTGGGTTTGAACTTAGCTTGCGGAAGAATATTAGAATTTTTTAAGGAGTCTCCAAGGAATAATTTCCAGAAAATTGCTTTAAATTTTGAAGAAAAAAAACAGTTCTCATGTCATATTCCTAAACAATATATTTTTGGTCCAAAGTGATGGTATTTTTGAGAAGCCCAAAAACCAGAGACTGTATGCACGTTGCAAATATTTGATAGCGTATATTTGTTAGCAACAACAAATCTGTATGGTATAAAGGTGTTTATTTTCATCGTTGAGGGTTGGAGCCCAAAAATCGGAATTTTTATTTTTGAGGAGCCCAAAAATCAGAGACTCTGTTGACATTTCAAAATTCTGAGAAAATTTATTTTTCTCCAAAGTTGTATTAAAGTGGTAGAAAGGGGTTCCTTTTTAACTTTGAGGGTTGTAGCCCAAAAATCAGAATTTTTATTTAGAGGACCCCAAATTATTTTCACAAATTTAGTGCCCTTCATTTTTTGAAATTTTGAATTAGTGTTATAAGGGATGTTTTGAATCGTAAGGGTTGTTTTTGGTGATTGAATTTTTGGGGATTTAGGAGCCTCCAATTTTTATGTTTAAAAATTTAAAAAATGTATCTATAATTTTTAATAGAATTTTATTTATTTTGTACTATTTTCAAGTGAAAATAAGAAAGCTGTACTTAAAAATCGCGCGCTGTCGTTGAATAATATATATGGCGCAGTCGCTGTCCGTCGGTCGAACGCTAATCGCCCGACGCGCTATGACTGTGTCGTCGACTTCCTGTCTCGTTTTACGTGTTTTCTCGAATTAACCTTCATTAAATGCCATACAGATCCATATAGAATTCCTGTATGTATCTGTATACCCCTGCTGGTTTCTAATGGTAGTGGTATATAGGAAAATTTTGCCGCTTGGAAAATCTGTATGGATCTACATGGAAATCCCTATGATGTAATCGGTATGGAATTCTAAACAGATCGCTTGCTGGTTTCTGTATGGATTTAAAAAAAAATCCCTGATGCTGTATGTATCTACATGCAATTTCGAAACATAAATTTACAGACGTTCAAATGATGTAATGTGTATGGAACTCCAAACAAAACTTGTTCTGTTTTTTGTATAGATTTCGAAACAAGATTTTTCAAAAAGCGCGCTAATTTCCTCCGGTTTTATGGATCTGTATGAAGATTCAAAGGATGTATTCTGTATGGAATTCGAAACAGATCTTGGGTTGGTTTCAGTGTGGATTTCCAAACAAGATTAAAAAAAAACGCAAAGTTCCTCCGGCTGTATGGTTCTGTATGGAATTAAAAATAAAATTTATTCTGGTCTCTGTATGGATTTCCAAACAAGATTTTTCCAAAAACGTGCTAATTCCCTCCTACTGTATTTATCTGTAGGGAGATTCCAAGGATGTAATCTGTATGGAATTCCAAACAGATCTGGGGCTGGTTCCTGCATTGGATTTCTAAATAGGATGTTTTAAAAAGCGCTTTAAGTTCCTCTGGCCGTATAGATCTGTATGAAGATTCCGAAGGGTGTAATCTGTATGGAATTCCAAACAAAATTTATTCTGGTTTCTGTATGGATTGTTTGTCCCTCTTTGTGCTGCTATCTTACCACTTGACGTCACAAAGGGAAATACCAGCGCATCGCTAGTCACGCATGAAGAAGTGCGCGGCTAGTGCAAGCGCAGCTATAGTACATCACATAACATAACCTGAAGTGTCCATTAGCATCAACTAGCATATTGCGGGCATTGCGAATTTCGTTATAGTTTGCGGTCGCGATTTGGTGTTGTGTGCGACGCATTTTTCTGTATTCAGTTAATTTGTGCCGACAACTGAAAAATATAAGATATAGACTCTATACCTGAGGCGACAATTTTATTTATTTTATGTGCCTCGCTGGCCAAAATAGCAACGCGGGCCGGCTACCGGTATATATATGTGAATGTGAACACGCGTGCAAATATTTGTAAATATCCTCAATATCCTGTGTAATTAACCTTAAAATGGCATACGGCTATGGGCGGATTCGCGACTTAAAAGAAAACGTATTTTTCAAGAACGTTTCTAATTTCGATGCAAAAAATCTAGTAAGAAATATGTTTTACAACGTTCAAGAAGACGCTAAAGACAGCCCTTGGGTGGAAGCTTTCGTTTTCTTAGTAAACTGTAAGTAATTTTTTTATCGTTTCCTTGATAATCCTTTCGTTTTTTTAATTGTACTGGAATTCAAGCAACTTGAATATTTATGACATATTATTTTATTCGGGAGTTTTGAAGTTCCTATTAAGGTTATGCTTTACTAACCTCAAAAAATTTTTTCTACTTTTTTTCTCCATTCTCATGCTCAAACGAAGTAAACTATCATGTAGGGTTGGGTAGTAACTTTTTACAATGGAACTAAATTACTAAAAAGTTTCGTTATTTGTATCGTTTAGGGTAACTTCGTTACTTTTTTAAAAATTAACTTCTAACGGAACTTAGCTACGATCTTTGCAGTAACTTGTAACTTTAATATTAGTTACTTTGAAGTTACTTGGTATTTTTTGTATATTATCTCCTACTGAGGAAGGTTTTTGGGTCAATTTGGGTAGAAAACTAATCTGTTTTAGTGGAGGTTTACTCCATGTTCTTGACAATTATTTTTTTTTTGGTTGAATGCTATTGTGACTGATTTCAAATTAAAGTCTTTTTTAGTTGAAATAATATCAACTATTACATTTTTTCGTTAAGATTTCATCTATTTTGATGAAAATTCATGCATTTTGTTGAAAAATCAACTATTTTATTTGGTTGAAAAGTAACTTTTTCGTGAAAAACTCAGATTTTCGGTTTGTAAATGCAACTGTTTTGTAGAAAACTCGTTTTTTTGGTTCAAAAATTTATCTATTTTAGTAAATAAATCTAATTTTTTTGGTTTAAAATTCAACTATTTTTATAGAAAATTAACCTTATTTGATTGAGGATTCAGCTATTTTGTTGAAAATTCGTCTTTTTTGGTTGAATTCAACTATTTTGTTGAAAAATAACAAAAATTTTGGTTAAACATTCAACTCTTTGTTTTTTGTAAAATATTGATTTTTGTTGGGAAACTCATCTTTTTTGGTAAAAAAAATCTGGAGCTCAAAATTCATCTCGCATTGGAAATTTAACTATTTTTTTTCAAATTCGTTTTTTTGAGGGTGGAAAATTCAAATATTTTGCTAGAAAATTCACCTATTTAGTTGAAATTTTACTTTTTTGTTGTAAATTTAACTGTTTTGTTGGAAATTAGTCTTTTTGCTTTAAAAATAGTATAAAATTCATCGTTTTGGTTGAAAATTAATTTTTTTGTCGAAAATTAGTATTTTCGGTATGAAAATTCGGTCAAAAAATAACTTTTTTGTCGGAAATTTAACACTTTTATATCAAATTCGTCTTTTGGTTTCAAAATGCTAGAAAATTCAACTATTTGGTTAAAAATTTACTTTCTTGTTGAAAATGTAACTGTTTTGTTGGAAATTAGTCCTTTTGGTTTAAAAATTATAGTACAAGGGCTAGAGGGTTACAAGGCCACTTACCAGCAGATGGCGCCACCGTCGCTAGTTACCGACGCCAACAGATGGCGCGACCGACAAAAGGAGGGTTCTATTCTGTGCCAAGTTACCGACAGTCGGTAAAACAGTGAGGTTGGTAATTCAGATTTCTGCTGGAATCTTACATGACAATAATCAACGTTTTCCATACAGACTTTTGTCCGTATGGATCTGTATGTCTTTTCGTGGAAGGTAGCTCAAGTGTTCTTGTTTTTTGGCGTCTGCATATATGCACGATTGAATATTTTCATCTGGTTCAAGACAATTAAAATCGTGGATTACGTACGTATATGGTAACACTTCAATTCATCTCTGTCGGTGAGTAAAATACTTATTATGTTTATAAAACATAACCTCACATCAATTGAAAGTACTTTTCCCACATTCGTAATACTAACTGTTTTATGGCTTTTGTTAGTTTACAATTTTCCCTGCTCGAAAGTGAAAAATTTACTACAAAATTTGAATTTCTATACTTTTAGTAAGTTTTTTAAATGTCCTGTTTTAAAACTTTTCAAAAACGTGGATTACTTTTCCAACAAATTATTGACCATTGCTTTCAAAAGAATGAATTTTCAACTAATATGATGAATTTTCAACCAAACGGGTCAATTTTCAACCAAGAATATTATTTTTCTACCAAAAAGGACGAATTTTCAACTAAAATTATGAATCCTCAATAAAAAAAATGATTTTTTATCATATACTTAAACTTTTAACCAAAAGAGCGAAATAAAATATTTTATTTTTCAACCAAATTCTGGAATTTTAAACCAAAAGGCGAATTTTCTACAAGACAGCTAATATTTTAACCAGTAATAAATGTCAATAACAGTAAATAATAATTATTAATTTTGTTGTCTACATTTACGGAATACAAGACTGAAATTCAGGTAGACGATGCCGGAGCAGATGCAGACGATGATGACGAAGACGATGATTCGTAAAACTGCAGCAATATAATTATATTTGATCGTCCTTCTAGTTGCATCAGGTCTTAAGCGACAAAAATGAAGCTTTGCAAAAGCAAAAAACCCAAATGCACGCAAAAAATTAATTTGTATAACTTATTAGAAGGCAAAAAACATGAGTAAAGATTACTATAGTCAGTTTTTAAAATGGTACGTTTCACGATCTAATGCAATTACACGGACGATATTAAAACGTCGAATCCTTTAAGTATAGTGCAGCAGTATGAGGAGCTAATTTATGAAAGAGGTATTAAAGAACATTTAATTCCGCGTCATGTTCTACTTACAATATTAGCATGTTTGTGTCCACAATAATAATTATTGTTCACTGAAACTTTGGGAAACGACAAGA
>CAKNWT010292278.1:0-14534 GCA_932066315.1 Andricus coriarius | reverse complement strand
TACCGACTGTCGCTGGTCGGACCACTTCTCCACGTTTTTTGTTTAGTATGTTTGTTCACTTATGAAAAATAAGTGTTTTTTTCTCCTTTTTTTCCGGTTAACGGATGTTTAAGAATCAACCGAGCGACCATCCGAGCTCGACTATGCCGGCTGGTCGTCTCACAATCGTATCAAAGCACCTAAGTGTTAGCTTTTATTCGTGTTAATCATTGTTTCAACGTTAGCGTTGGATTCCTATGTATGATAGCTAAGCAAGAATCACTTTTGATTACTTTTTTTTTCTTTTGAGCTGATCCACTGGATCTACGTTTGCGAACATTAGGATGTTCGTGAGATTTCGGAGAAGTAGCTTGTAATTTTGTTTTGTAAGTAACGTATAAGTTTTAAGTAAGATACATATGTTTGTATCATTCCGGAACTACAGCCTGATAGTGTAATCTCCTTGAAAAGGCCTTCTCAGAGGTCAGAAAATAATGAGTCACTCGGTTGTATGGATCACGGAAACTTGAATAAATAAATCCTAAGTATTTTTTGGTTACTTGAGATTCATCCCTACTTATCTTCCTACTCTTTCACGAACCGATCCGACAATAGTATTGGATTAATAATTGGGGAGCCGACTAGCAGTTTTTCATCATGACCAAAATGGAACCCTGAGAAGCCGAGCCCTGGATCGCTGATTTGAATCCCTATCACTTACTCTATTTTATTTTACTTCTCCGATGAAATTATTTTCTTTTTCTATTTATTTCCTTTCTTTCTCTCTACGTTCTCTAATTATTATTATGTTCATATACCATTATAACCCGGTACTAGCCGGTAGTAAAACCTTCAAATTTTTTTTTGTGATTGTCCATTTTTTTTTGGCCTTAACGAGGATCTCTTGGTGGTTGCGTTAGAGCGCTGTGGTCGGACTCGAGTAACCAATTTCGGTATTTGCACGCCTGATCCAAATAGTTTGCTGGAACTCAACACGACCTGTAATTCCCGTTTAAGGTCGGGGGAGTTGTGACGGAGTAAAATCAGTATTGCCCGTCACTTAAAATTATCCTGATCTATAGAGTAATTCTTTTATTAAAACTAAACTATACATGAGACGTCAGAGCAAGGGTCCGCACTTCAGAAAAGATACCACCAGGAAACACTCAGGGCCTCGCAACATACTATTTATTTATTATTATTATTTTTAATTTCATACCCTTCCGGAGCCTTATCCATCGACGAAATTTATTGTAACTAAAGACAGGACGAAATTATGACGGATCAACAAACTACTAACTCAAATACGGGAACTTCATCCCGCTCAAACCAGAGGTCGCCACCGTACGGACCATCGAGATCGCCGTTTAAGCAGAGTCGCAAGCGGGCATGGGGCCTCAACCCCACAACGAGAGAATAAACTCTCTTTCTTATTAATCTCTCTCATCGGAGTGCCACCCAAACGGTGTCACTATGTATTCGCTAATCTTATATGTAATTTGAATCGGCCACCTGTATTCTGAAGGCCCTGATTAGTTAATCATAATGATAGACCGGGGCGCACTCCCGAAAAATTACGAGTCTGCGAACTCGCTTGGCCTGCGACAGCTGTCCACGTGATCTCGGCGACGACGCCCATTGGGCACGACTTCGATCCTGGAATCTCGATCCTATTGTACTTCCGGAAACCTTTCGGCCGATCACTCTTGTTCTGACTGTCCTACCGAATAGGTAAACTGAAATATACGCACAGTTGAGGTTACCGAATTGAACCTAAAAGGAAAACAAAATGTCGAGCTCTGACGAGGAGACTCTCGGCGACAATATATTTACTAGGATCCGTAAGATGGTAGAGGCTCAATCTAAACAGGGACAGGTATGAGTTTTTGATATCTCGGCAAACTCGATGGTCGAAAGGGCTAATATAAAGATAATTTACATTGTTCTATTAGAGCCACGTGTTCCGACCATGGAGTACAGCCAACCCCTAAGTGTTTCAGCGAGTGTGTCATGCCGACATTTGTAATTATCCTTCCTTTTCGAGACTTGTCGGTTATTTTAATTTTGTACAGTGCACTCTCACTTTCTCCAAGTTCGTGAACTTATTTCTTTGTAAAGAACGGTCTCACTACTTTATGATTTCGGAATTTAAAGTTAGACAGACCTTCATTTAGTCGTGGGGCTTTGAATGTTTAAAATGGTAAGATTGTGGGTAATTTTAGTAGTTTTCCCGCTAAGATACCGGTTGATGAAAGTTGTACTGCGAAAAATATTAATTTCACTTGTCTAAATAAAAATTGTTTGAATTTCGATCTAAAACGTGGCCTATGGGTTCTTTTGATTACGTAACCCACTCCCCTATTTGTTCTTGGATATAAGATACTAGAAAGTAAAGTTTTAAGAAGCAAATCGAAAAGTTATGAATTAAAAAGTTGTTCAAATAATTTTGGAAGTGAATTTTGCAATGATGGGCGTAATCTCGAGACAGGCCGGAGAATTACCCCGTCATAATATCCACCTTTTGAAAATTTGAAACCATTATTATTTTTAGACTCAGTAAGTATTAAACTTTGTTTATAAATAAATTGTCCGCTGAAATTTACTCACTAAGCTGTTGTAATAAATAATTAAAATAGTGACATTAATTAAAAACTAGAATTATATTAGGCCATGTCCTTTTTTGCAGTGTTATAAGTAAAAAATGCCAACTTCTTAGCGCGAAGTTTATATGGGTAACCTAACTTTAATTTCAGAGATAAAAGTTTTCAAAATATATTTAACCTTAAAAGTAACCATCACAATATTACTCGAAACTCAATAATTTGGGAATAACTCGTTTAATTCAAGATATGCAATACAATAGAATAATGTAAACTCTCATTCTGTTGAACTTTTTACTTAAAATTTCCATTATAAATAGTTCATTTAAAAATATTTTGGGGACATATGTACTATAATTCTGAGAAAAAAAAGAATGTTTTGAATCTCATATTACGCCATGTCCAAAATCAATTTTCCACATCACCTAAAACACATTTATAATAATATTAAAATTTGTGTTAGTATGTTCTTGATCACGCATTAATTTATACCGATAAACTTATTTTGACATACAACGACATTTTAATAGTGTGTAATATGGTTAAGGTTTTTAACCTCATTTCCTCAACTTGACATTTGAGGACATGACTTTAGGCCGACCATTTATCACAGCACAGAGTAATGAGCACTATATTTTTAATGAATTCTACGGGAAAAAACGAATTCATTTCAGTGGTTTAAGATTACACCTGTTGAAAAAACTAAATATATTTATAATTTTTTGGGTAAAATGTGGATGTGTTTTTAAATTTGTTTTAATCATCATTAAATGTTCCTTGTTTCTATCCAATTTGTTGTTGAAACTTACGAAATTTACATTTTCGCCGAAGAATAACCGTTTGAAACAACATAAAGTATCAAATTCTAAGGAAAAGAACTTTCACTCACTAAATTGTTAAATAAAATGTTTTGAATTATTTTTATAAAATCCTCGACCACAGATTTATGAGCAATTTAATTAGCTTTAATTTTGAAAGAAAAAACTTTTTATTCGGATAAAAATTGTGGGCTCTAGATTGATTTGACCAAAGTGCCATATTTGCCTCACTGTGCGACGATCCTCGGGAAGCTATGTCTGTCAGGCATGGGAAACTCTCTCAGTAGCAATGCTACTGAGAGGCATCCCACTGCTCAGGATGCTGAGATCGCATACTGTTTTTTTTTTATTTTCGACCATAGTCAGCTTCCTCCCCAGTGCGATACACACAGCTCGAGCGGTAACGGGTTTTCACCAACACTTTTCACCATTTCGGCCATGTCCGTGTATTAGGAGCGCGGAGCGCATTTTACCACATGAAGATGAGGTTATGAAGCGGTTCTTGGGACTTCACGAGTAGGCATAGAGATGATAGCACTTCTTATACCCTCCATAACTATTGAATGCTTTATAACACTGCTTTCAGGCAAATGTTACTTCATTTTCCTAGGGAAATAGAGTGTACCCCCGCCATAAACTTCTTTCGCCGTTTAGTAAACGGCAACTTACCACTCGTAAAATAGGTGCCGTAAAGCATCCATAACACGCATGTGTTGCATAAAAAGAATTGAAACCCATATTTAAAAAACGGAATTGTTTATGTATCCAAAACGTTTTAAATTCGGTAATATTTGTACGCATATTAATTAAATTCAAACGACACTTTCTTAAATGGTACTCTTGAATGCTCATTACACGCGATTTTCTTTTTAAAAAGTCTTACCCTTTCTGACGGCAGACAATTCCTTTGTGTTGCAGAGCCCGTCGAAGTCTGGAAAGTACGTACTTTGGACAATTGCTCGAAGTTGATGAGACATTACACAAGCCCTAGAAATGTTTAAAAAATAATCTTAAAATAGTACTTTGTGATACGAGTGGGAAAAAGCGAACTTTTGATGAAGATTGCGAAGTTGAAATGAGAAAAAAAATATATTGTGTGAAAATTCGTAAAACCAATGATGGTAACTAGTGTTAATAAAGTATGCCGAAGAGTAACTAGTGTTGCAAAGAAGGAACAATATCTGATTTCCGCATGCGTAGTACTTTTTTCTCATGCCTTTCTGAAAGGTGCCATAATTCCGATTTGTTTGTCAGTTTATGTACTAAGCAATTTTGAGGCACTGATTACGAATATATTCATGAAAGGACCCGCAAATAAAATAAATCGTATTTTGTTTCTGAAAAGAGCCATGGTGAAGTCCCGAATGGTGCATATCTCAGATATTTTTTAAACGCCGTGTATCGATGTGTCGATGTATTTTGATGCGCTGATTACGAATATGGACATAAAAATAGCAGCGAAAATCATTTCCAAGGTGAAACTGGAACAAAACTACAGGTTTGAAATAAAAATGCAAAACGAGGCATTCTAGGGGCCAGGGATTAGAGTGTTTGTTAGAGGTGCAATACTAGAAAAAAGGTTCGGCTCAGTAGGATCAAACCCCTATCCCCTTTCCAGTAACCCACCCCCTTCGTTTTCCATTGTCCTCTACTGTGTTGGACATTTTCTGAAAAACAATTAAAGTTCTTAAAAACTTATTTTTTCAAGTTTAAACTATAAAAATGGCTTTTTTGTGTTATTTAGTGGCCATTTTCGTAATCAGGTCATTAACACTAGAAAGACAAAGTGGGTCATTTTGACACATTTGTTTCTTCTCGATGTTGCTATTCCTGAACTATTGGACACTAGCCGAATCGCTTTCGTGATTTTAGTCATTTCTTGAACGAACTGTACTGCTATGGTTTCATCTCATAGCGGCTAATATTATTGCCAAAATACATCATGCATACCTTGAACTACCAAGTGGTTCATTTTGACCCATACATGTTTTTTTTTTACCTTCGTGCAAACTAAACCTTATATACACTCAAATATTCGCCAGATATCACATGCTACAATCTTCATACAGATTTAAAAGGTAGTCAATGACTGTCATACCCTTACTTTGTTTAAGATTCATTGAATAAGTAATTAGGTTAAATTTGGGGAACTCAAGTACCTCCCTACTTTTTTCCTGTTCCGCTCATTCAGAGTTGCGAATCAAAAAATGTAGTGAAAGAATTAAGCACTTCCTTCGAATATAAAGCTCATTCGCGTCAAGTGGTGGTGGAATTCTGAGCTTTAGAAAATAACCGTGAGTCAATCGTGCCACAAGAGTTCAAAGAAAAATTTCTAACAAATTTTGACTTCGGTGATTTTAAATAAATTTATGGAGAACTCTGGTACATGCTTTAATGCCTTCTCAGCATATGCGCACAGATGAAGAGCTATATGCCTGCAAATTCTGTTTCCCATTTCTTCAGTTTATGCCTAGTAAGCCAGACAAATATGGCATCAAATACTGGCTTCTGTGTGATGTCAAGTACCGCTGCACCTTGAACGGGTTTCCTTACATTAGAAAAGATCAAAATCGCTTTTTTTGTGGAAAATATGTTATTATCAGTTTTTCACGTCACGAAAACATAAATCCACATCAGTAAGAATCAATCGCACGTTGTTGAAACCATGATAACAACGAAGATCCCATATGGGTCATTTTGGCCCACACGGTAGTTCAAGTTGTTCGGCCAACCTCGGTCTTTCTAGTGTTAAAATACATGGATATACAGGGTCTGAACTTTATCCTGATGTATTAAGAAAATCTCGTTATGTGAATTTGAGAATAAAAATTTAGTCCAAGGCCAATCATACTCATCCATACTCTATCACGGGGATGTCCACGGATATTTCCCTAACTCGCTTCTCTTCCCCTTCTTCGTGCATTTTCCTTGCAGGCTCGTTCTCTCTCTGCATAAGGCGATAAACGAGGGAATTAACGAGTGACAGATTTTAGTTAATTGGTCTTTCCGTGGACATCCCTACTTTATCATATCAAGACATAAAAGAAGGGGGTGGAGGAAGGCGGAATTAGAAGTAGATATAATTTATTAATAAATCTATAATAATAATGTATAGGTATAAATTATATATACGTAGAGTATAGGACATACAAACATAACTGTCGAATATGCTGATTGAATTTATTTCAAAAATTTTATTCTTAAATTTGAGGTATAAATTAATTTTATTATTAGATTTCAGTGTTTAATACAATAAATAAATATGAAGCCTCGGCAAAAAGAACGTTGGACCAACACACGTTTTATATCCATAGAGTTCCATAGTTATTTTTTTTTTACAGTTTTCCTATTCCACGTAAGCGCACCAATCAGAGATAAAAACCGAACACTGAATTTGCTAAAGTGTGGAAAAAATTCATAAACTGAATTCAGCAAATTTTCAAATTAATTATTCTTCATTTTAAAAGCTACATGTTGGATATTATCGGCTCTGGATGTTTGCTGCTAGCACTTTTGTTTTCTTACTATAAACTTAAGCTTTTCCAGCCTCTCTAGTCTTTTCATATTTTCTGCTTGCCATTCTAATAAAATCACTTTTGTTTTTTTACCCCTGTTCAGAAGTTCTAATAGGGTTGTTGCATGATTTACAACAGTTGCATTTCTCAATAATAAATTACCTGCTCTTTACAATGGCGATAGAAAAAGTGGTTTAAATACTTTATTTCGGAGGAAATTAAAATATAAATTAGTGATATTTTAAATAGTACAATGATCTTGAGTTGTTGAATCGCTTCTACCAATCAGCAAAGAAACCCGAGTGTTGATTTGAATGGCCTTATTGTTTAACTTCCCAATCTCAAATCAAACACGTCGAAACAGTTACCAAATTTCTCGGCGCGGCGCTTCTGCCAAGCAGTGACTGTGTTTGCACATTGAAAAGTGTACAGATTTTAGAATGAAATAAATAATAGACTTCACAAAAATTCTTTTACTTATAGTTAAAATGATTATTTATTTTTATATTTCAAGTTAAAAAATTGAAAAACAAATAAAATTTGTTGCAGCGACCCTATTTTAAGTTAAATTTAGAAACATACAATTTGGAATTTGAGGTTGATAAGATGTATATAAGCATGACTATTTTGACATTTCTTTACAAATTAAATTTTCACATTTTTGTTGACAGTTTGGCGATTGCAACGCTTCCGCGAAATAGAAAATCAATTTAGAAAAAAGAATAGCTCATAGAACTCCATGGGCCCAAAACTTGTGTTGATCGAACGTTCTTTTTGCCGAGGCTTCATATAATGATATAACATTCTTGTTTTATTCTTTATAGTTATATTTTCATTCCTGGTGTATTCTAGTTTTTTCAAATATTAAAAAAAAAAGTGTTTTGTGTATTTCGCCGTGTGGACATGCCAGCTTGACATTCAACCAGGGTACTACTGGATTCTTTAAATTCATTAAAACATTCGTGAATATGGTACGAAATTCGCACTAGATGAGCACTAAATTTTCAGATAATAAGAATTTTATTATATTTATTAGCATACCTTTCCAGAGAGAACAGATGGTTCTTCGTGAGCCATAATTTCACTCTTTGTACTTCGTTTTGGTGTAAGTACACACCTAACTCGGTTTAATCCTCGTTCCAGTCCGAGTATAACTTTTCTAGCACTTCCAGGGGTAGTAGTAGATTGTCGTGTTCTAATCAAGATAAATTAGTATCCAGATATGTATATATTCAGTATTTTGATACATCTGTGTGGAAAGCAACCGGTTACGAAATATCAAGCTACTGAAACAATTGCAGTTCACGTGACTTTTTTGATAACTTTTAAAAACGAAAAATGATAACTTAAATGTTACTTCATTCGAAATTGTCAATAACATGTAACAATAATTTCCATTACACTTAAGTGATTTTTAAGATTCATATAATTAGTAGTTTTAATAACTATATAAGTTCTACTGTTTTTCTAGTTATACAAGGAGCGAAACCCTAGTTTCGAATTAAAAGGCCGTCCCCAATTCAAAAGCAGTATCTACATTTCAGATAAATCACCTGTTACATGACAAAATTTCAGACAGAAGTCATAAATGTTTTCCATTCCGGTTAAGTTTATGAATAAACATTTTGCAATACGATATGTAAAACAGGTATTCATAAACTTATCCAGACAGGGAGGAATTTATGATTTTTGCCTAAAATGTTGTAAAGTGACTGGTGACTTACCTGAAATGTAGATACTGCGATTGAAAATGGGACGACAGCAAAGTAAAAATAAAGTAAAAATAAACAAATATTTTGTGTATGAGGGTGATTTTGAAATTTCTGTTTTGATTTTCTAGAAAGCCTACTGTGCCATACCTGTGTTAATTCTGAAGGGAGTGCACCGAATCTGGGTACCCTCACCGAGTTAGATCTCTTTGCAAATAAAATGAGCCTTATCCACTGTACAGTTCGGCAGCCTCGCTAGCCAGGCTAGGGTGAACGGAGCGGTCCTTCTGAGGTAAACAGTTAAGATGCCCACATTCGGCCCACTGACCTGATGTATTATGTATGAGCAATTCCAAGTCAAATCATCTGAAGAATTTTAGCTATTGTTAGTAATTTTGATAAAAATTCTAGTATCAGTTCTCTTAGGTATTGAAAGAAAAACCCTCAAATAATTTTCAAAATTGAAAATGTTAGTCCTTTTTTCTTTGAACTTTCATAACTTTAACGATTTTAGTAATATTAAGGTGTTATTTTTTTTAATTATTCCTAATACGACACAGTTTTGAAGAAATATTTTGTGGACAAACTAAGTTTGAAAACTGCTTGGATTTTTCAAAACCAAATTTTAAAATTTCTAATAGCATTAAAATCACTAGAGAACCTGAGCGCACGGATACTAGAATCTTCATCAAAATTACTAACAATAGCTGAAATTCTTCACATGACTTGACATGGAATTGCTCGTATGTGTGTGTGAGCGTGTTCATTACTCGAAATCGGTCAGAGAACCCCGATCGATAGATCCCTCGACATGGAGCCCCTTCGCAAGGTGGTCACTGGCCTATTTTAAGGGGAACTACAGTTTAAGATGGGTTCCGAACCACCAAAGCCCCAGTAGAAGCACATAGAAAAATTTGCATTAGTACCGACACAGGGAAGCATGATAAAAAAATGCATTACGTAAGATTTTTTTCTCTCTATTTGCAAAGTAATAAATTCATGCTTACACAACCGAAGAAAGGGGGTACGTGATTTAAAATTTTAGAAGAAACCGTCACGTAATTTATGTACGACCTCTAAGTCAAAATACTTTGAAATTTTTTAACCGTAGTTTTTTCTGTTTTTTTTTTGGAAACTTTCCCAGCATAGATCCATAATTGTTATATTACCTGACTTCCGGAGTCTGCGTGGAGGAATTAGATATGGTGGACGGAGTGGGAGTGACAACCTGCTTACTGTGAGTGTTTGGTTTTTTTGAAGGAGCTGAAATGAATTCAGATTTGATTTATTATACACATACGCTTCGTCCATAAATGACGTTAAGCTAATGTGGGGTAGAAGGACATATAATTCTAGTAGATCTGAAAGACATAAACGTATACGAAAAGCGTGACCTCATTTATTCACGAAGACATGCACATAATAGATATGTAGTATCAAATACTTTACACTCAGTTTCATTTAATGATGAATCATATTGTCTTTCATATGAAACTTGAAAACGTCATATGCGTCTTTGAAAGTTGTTATACTAACAACACCTGCCTTTTTGAAATCTGTTGTATAGAAAAAGTACCTCTAAGGAGGGTTTGGGCAGAGACCACACTCACGTATTGGCTAAAACACTCGTCTCAAAATTGCGTTTCTTCCGCCTCCGTTCTGATGGAAATATTTGCAGCATGATCGAAGTAGACAAGTGCCCGTGTCTAAGATATAACTTATAAAAGATTCAAAAAATGTAATGATGGAAATACAGTGAATGAAGAGCTTGAAAATGCAATATCTTGCGATATTCTTCGTACACCTATGCTGATGAGCGCGAATCTAAAATATGTCGGTGTGGGTTATCCGTGCATTTTTTTCCGGTAAAAATTGAGAAAAACTATTTAGCAATTTTGTACCAAATTTTCGATCCCGTATGGTGGTTTGCAGACAAATTTGCGTACGAAATTTCTGAAAGAATTTTTAGGAATATTTTTGTTTTGCTACTGTGCAAAGTAACTTATCTCTAAAGGGCGCATGTGCGTCCATTCCGTCCTTTCGCAAAATAGATGTGTTTCGAATTGCGCATGCGCCAATATTATTCTCGCACAATCTGTTGGATCGAAGCACTTTGAACATCATCTAGAGGCATGGAAGTCCTTACATTCAAGGTGGGTGTTGCAAAAATTGTATTTATAGACCTCCTAACACACTCACCCAAGAGTAGCTCTATATGGGACAGCTCCATTAGTCGGTGGAATATAGCCCAGATGTACTAAAACTATGCATTTTATGACTGAGAGCAAAGCCTTCGCACATCGCAGACATGTTCAGGATGCCTTTCTTTATCGTTTGAGGATTGCAGCAAAAAACATTCACTTTTCATCCGGGTGGCCGCAAAACGTCATTTTCCAATTTTTTTCTTTTTTTTCTGACAAATAATATTCAAAGACCATACTTCAAATCTTCTAACTATTATTTAAAATTCCTTTCATAGAAATTCCCAGATATTTCAAGTTCTCTTTTCGATCAAAAAATGCTGGGTTAAAATTTATTGCTTCGCATAAAGTTAATAAGACATGGTATTGATGCATTTTTTTATTTATTGCCAGGGCTATGACATGCCAGTCTAAAATCCCGTGCCTGCTGCGGGAAGACGAAGTACTCTACAGCGCTCCGATCGTCACCCTAGTCGCTACTTTTCAAGAGCAATAAAGAGTAAAGATTTGAATTTTTATAAAATTTCAAGTATATTCAAGTTTCCTAAAATAATTTTTAATGCAAATTATTTAATTCGTTCGATTTTCAGGATATATTTTTCAAGACCCACACATTATTTCAACATTTCTAACAAGCTGCATGTGGACTCTGCTTTTATTAAGGGAAAACGAAAGCGCTTATAAGGAAATTTATAAAATTTAAAAGAAAAAAATTGTACCCGAATTTGGCGAAAGATTTGAACTGAATGGAAATTCGAATTTTTATTCCTTCAACAGGTCTCCTCTAGGAACAGTATATTTGGAAAATTGGATGATTTCTGTCTTTCAGGAAATAAATTGAAATATGTTGCAAGAAATTATCGTATTAAGTAGGTAGTTCAGTATAAATATTTTCTATTACTTACGATCTAACACTGGGAGTAGTGCAAGTTGTCCGATTTTGAGGTTAGAATGCCTAATTATAATATCCTGAAAATTTGTGACGTAAATTTAGCTTAAATTGAAAATTAATTCAGTATTTTATTTTGGTTCATGGTTATTCTGAATTTGAAGTCCAGTGATTTAAAAAAAATTACAATTATTTGCTAGGTTATGTGATTAAAAAAAAGTTTTGCTGGTTAGTGGTTACTTTTTATTTTAAACCCCATGGAAAAAAGTAGTTAAAAACGAAAAAAGAAATTTGCAGAATATATCATTATTATTTATTTATGAGAAACGTGGAATTTAACATCATATATTGCAAAGTGGGCCAGGAACCATAACAAGTAGCCAAACAGGAACTAGAAACTTTATCTGCCCACAACTTTTCTTCATAAACAGAACAGTTAAAAGTACACAAAAAACAAAATATTTTTTTAATTGAACAATTCCTATTTCATTTAAGTTGGTACAAATTCATAGTTCCTCGAACTTTCACCTCTTATACAAGAAAATAAGCCCTGAATGTGTTACGTGACATGTATACTTAAAATTAAACCTGATATTTTTGGCTACTTTTGTCATACTAATTAAATATTCGTGCATGAACAAGTACGCAGACTATCCGCTCGCGCAGTGGCCAGGAAACACAAAAAGTGGCCAAAATTCGATTTTACGTCGAATTTGTCTGAAATTTGGCATAAGGGTGTTTTTGAGGTCATTGATTTAGAATTTGACCTAGAAAAATTACAAATTCAAAATACTAGATCGAATATGGCGGACAAAATTGCAGAAATTTTATATATTTGTCTGAAACTTGGTATAAGACAAATTTTGGGGTAATTGATTTCGAATTTGACGTCAAAAATTACAAATTTAAAATAGCAGGTCCAATATGGCGGACCAAATTGAAACATTTTTACATATTTGTCTGAAACTTGGTATAAGGTAATTTTTGGGGTTGTTGATTTCGAATTTTACGTCAAAAAATTACAAATTCAAAATAGCAGAGCCATATATCCCCCATATTGGATCAGCCATTTTGAATTGTTGACGTTAAATTCGAAATCAAAGACCCCAAAGACTCCCCAGAAAGCAAACGTTCGGGGCAAGTTGCACGCATGAAATGCGACGCACACGGTGCTTGCATTGTGTGAGGCATATACGTTGCACTGCGTGAAGGGCACGCATGTGCGAGGCATATGGGTCGCACTTCGTGATAAGTCACGATTTACTATGCATGCCCGTCGCACTTTGTGATAATCATTATTTATAGCATAATACGTAAGTGAGAAGTGCAGTTTTTATTCATCATTTAAACTATTAGTATTGTAAACATGGGTTATTTATAAACATTAAAACTTTCCCAATTTCACCATAAGAATAAATTAGGTAGTAAGAATAATTATTCAATCCATTTGTAAAACTGCAATGTGCAATGCATTTTATTTATTTAAAAACTACAAGTTAATAGTACTTTCCTTTACTCGGTGTAGGATTGAATTTTTTTGTTATTCTGTAAGTTTCAAGAAAGAAAAATGACAACAAAAAATAGAAAAAAGTAAAAAAAAAAAAGGTTAAAGCAGCCCTATCCGACTAAAAAAAAATGGCGGTTCCTTAGTGATTACAGTTTGTATGTGCGAAATTTCCTCACCAGAGCGGCGCTGCACGCGGCACGCTTTAAAAGTGCATTATACTAATAAAAGAATATTTAAAAATTTAAAATAATTAAGTTTTTGTACAATATGAAGCGAAGCAATGTTTCTAAAATGATTCTAGGACATAAAATACACATTTTCCATAAATCAACTAACATGAAATAGAAAAAGAACACATGAAATTACGTAAAATGTGTACAGTGAATATGCAGTAAAAATTTCTTGATACACTGACCAAACTATTTGTTATGTTATCCCCATAAAACTAAAAATATATGAAATTAAAAAAATTGTTGTCAAGCCCTGTGATCGGCATAAAAAACATATAAAGGGAGATATATATATACTTTATTAAAAATTTGAAAATATAACAAAACGTATTCATTATTAATTATTAAATTTGATAGTATATATTTTTAACATGAATCTTTCCTCAATTTTGGGACTTTATAGTTTTACTGAAATATGTACATACACATTGTAACTAGTAATATCTTATCTTACAATTAAAAAATTTAAATTAAATATGATTATTAAAAACCACATCAAAATAAAAAAAATATTTCAATTGTAATAAAATATGATATACATTTACTTATATAAAATTTAAGAATATGTACTTGAAATATTAAGGTTCGGAAAAGATGAAATAAAAACTTTGAATACGAAACTGCTCTAATAAAAACATTTTTTTTATTTTCGGGCTGACTCACTCACCTTCTGAATAATTCCAGATAAAAGTGACCATAAAGTTAGCCTATTTTTGGACCCCCATAGCGACCTGAGGAAATAATATAAAAATATGTTACATGTATTAAATTACTCGACATTGAAAACCAAAGTGAGCTTCGCTTTTCGGGTTTTGAAAATTTTAAATAGAAAATACCACTAATTATAAAAGCATTTTTCATTTTATTTTTTCAGTAAAATAAACTTTACAAAAGTAAAATCACGTATTTTCTTGATTGATAAGGGGTTGATGTAGGTTATAAATTCACCCCAAAGCTCTTCCATGGGGTGAAATCATCCCTAGAGTATTATGAAAGATAACATTTTGTCTAAGATTCCGAAAAAATATATTTAAATGTTTGAAGTCATAATATATATAACACAACAATATTATATATGTCTCTATG
>CAKNWT010292277.1:1613-11884 GCA_932066315.1 Andricus coriarius | reverse complement strand
GGGCTCTCCTGTGTGAATACCGGATCCCTATAAACGGGCTCTCCGACGAATGTGCTGAGTGAAAGAAGGTTGAAGGAGCCTAGCGAAAACGGGTATTGCCGGATACCTGGGTCGAGGGCCATCCCGGACCGAAGTTTTTCAAGTTGGTAGCAGGAATACTCCAATGTTCACGAAGCATCCAATAGCCAGGCACTCATCACCAAATACACCTTCTTGCAGCAAGATAAGGAAAAATTGGACGAATGCGCAAGCAGGATAATCTTACAAACAGCGACTGAAACCTGAAAATCTACTAAGTAATAGCCGCGTCCGCGATCATAGAAGGTGTGCCAGTAATATAAAAATTCAAGTTTAATACATTTTAAAATATTGTGTTTAGAGGAAATATTAACAGAGAAAAATTGTGTGGATTGAAATGTTGATCACAGCGATAATAATAGAATAATACTTGAAAACAATTGCGAATTTTCAGTATGGCTGGTTATATCATAACATAATTGTTTCTAATTGACTATTTAATAAGTAAAATATAACTATTTAGGAGCATTATATGAGGATCTCATACAGACTTCTACAAAAATTCAGCTCTTAACAAAAATGTCTTTGACATATTGGGCTCCATCCATCTTAAGCCTAAGAGAAAACTGAGCTTCCTCATTCGTGTATGATGATAGTAATACATTTCATACTTTTTAATTATTAATCATCAATTATTTAATGAATTTCAAAATACTGAGTTGAGAGGAAATTGCAGAAGATAAAAATTGTGTGGATTTAAAAGAGGAATATGAGTATAATAGAAAAATCGTTTAAAACAACGCTGTTTTACGAATTCTAAATAGTCCAGGGTATGTCTTAACATTATTGTGGTTTCTAAATCACCTCAAATTATGGAGAAAACACCGGACATCACTTCTGTATATTCTGAGTTTCAGTGAATTAAATATCAAAATTATCTGATTCAAAAACGTTGAAGTTAGTAAATTCAACTTTTGTAGCATAAGATCGGATTAATATCATTTTGTTCGTTATCTGGTCCGTCATTGCAATTCTTTCAGTGAAACCAGGCTAATTTGTGAATTCAATAAAATTCCCTGAAATCCTGAATGATTTATCAAAACACCTTGAAAGCTTTTAAACTCGCTTGGAGTCTCTTGAAATATCTTAAAGCTTTACTATTCTTTAAAGTCCTTGGAGAGACCTTCAAATTTCGAAAAGTAATATTGTCGATTTTGAAGCCAAATTTTCCAATTAGCAAGATTACAAAGTTTTGTAAAAATAATTCTATCAAGTTTAGGAGACATTTAGAAGTTTAAATAAAATGGGAGGAGAGGGAAAACTTAATTTCTTTTTTTTTTTTTTGTTGCTTAAAACGTTTTATTACAAAAAGGAGAAGGAAGGGATCAGGGATACATGTTTTTGTTGTTCTCTTTCTAATTATTAATTTTCTTTTGTTTTTCTGTTTTATTTTTTTTTTCTTCTCTCTCTTCTTTCCTCTATCTCTTCTACTCGCGGACCCTCCGACCCACGAGGAAGCTATGCAGAGGACGACGCACTACCCTCCTGGGTGGTAGAGAACTAACCCTGCCTCCTAACTTACCAGGGCATAATGAGCGAGTACCCGAGGGTTCTCGTAACGGTCTTTGAAATGTTTTTGAAGCCAGATCAAGTTAAGGTCGTCCCTCATAGGCCGAAGGCCGGGAAAGGGAGGAAACTTGGGTATCTTTGCCCCAGACGACGACTCCCAAGGCCCCTGCTCGCCCTGCCGGACTTCTACTTCCTCCAGCAGGGATAGGCATTCCAAGTAGGGATCTTCGTACCTCTCCTAAGACAAAACAAACTAATTTCTTTTTTTTACAATTTTCTTTCATTACATGAGCAACAAGTGCGATCGGGGAGAAAAAAAAATATTTTTGCTTTAAAGAAAATTTTTGTTTGAAATAAAAAAAATCGACCGACTTACCACCGCCCAAAAGCTCCGAGTTAGGTACTCCTGGAACCACTTGGAGTGAGAGTATCTTTTGGGTTGGCGCCTCTTCGCGATCAACCAAGCCGGGTAATCAATCCATAGACTGAAAATAAAAATGGGAGATAAGGCAAAAACAAAAAAGTAAATTAGTTAAATCTTCAATAAAAAAATTAATTTTCAACTAAAAACGAATTTCTAACAAAATAGTTGAGAATAAAAGATGAATTTTTAACCAATAGGATTAATATTCTACCAAAAAGGACAAATGTTTAACAAAATACATCAATTTTCCACAAAAATATCAGTTTTAGACACATTCGATACTAGGCAGCTTTTGTTTGCGGGTCCTTATCTTCATGGGTTTAAAAATAAATTTCATTAGTTCGTACGTGACAAAGCGGTGTTAGGCATTTTTCGGGGATGTAATTCAATATCTGAGTTGGTGACATTTTGTGCAGCAATGTGCAGTAGTGTCGAAGTATGTGTTATAATGGACACTTAAATGCCAATTTAAGCGGAGTGTCGCCGATAATAATATACAAATATTTCGTGTTTAAAATTGATTTTAATTAATATTTTTTTTAAAGCATGTATATGTTATACCTTTTACCTGTCGTTGTCTCTGCCAAGGTCTGCATTATCAACTTTTTATATTGATGCAAAACTGTCTTCACACTTAAATACAAATTATATACTTTAAGAGCCCCTGAGAGGCGTTTCGCTTTGCGATCAGCCACCTCACAATATGCAAAAATATTTCTCTCACGAAGTGAACTTTTGAAAAACATTCTTCTGAAAGAACGAGTGCTTCAACTTATAAGCAGTAAGACTATAGGCCGGGTTTCTCGATCCATGGAGGGGGGATTTGCTTTTCCTCTATCTTTACAATGGTTACTTTCTACGGGGCGTCTAGCGAATTGTTGTCTCTGCAATTAGGTTTCGCTTGCTAACAGCCCTTATGCATAAGAAACTACTGATTTGCTGATAGCTGCACATAAGGTACTACTAATTTCATTGCTCTATCAGCATTACAGTTTGAGAGGTGGATGAATGGTCAAGGATCCACTTTATTTTTTGTCTTCTGTAGCAGTTGTTTTGATATTCAAACAGCTCTTTTCCTCGGGTGCATAACGAACAAATGAGACTCTGCTCTGCTTTTAAATCTAAATCCCCACACGTGTTATGCAGTATTAAATTTTAGACTCCGCATGAGTTCTTCTGTTTTCCGATTATTATCTATCTGTACTTCTTCAGTTCTAACAGCAATTAAAGTAGGCTCCATGGCAGAAGTCTGATCATGAACTATTAGTTAATCAGATTATGTTTCAATTAAATAATTAATTAATGAATATAATTCCTCATGTGGGAAATTTCACATGTTTTTTAGTGTTGCTTAATTCGATTTGATATACAAAAAAATTATTTTGATAATAGCGCGTTCAAAGTTTTAGATATCATTAGTCAACATTCATTTTTGTCTTAAACATAGCCAGGCTTCACAGACCCTGTGGAATAAAAAATAGGGTACACATGCTATTTTTGTCACGCTTATAGGGTACAATTTGTGCATGCCAATTAATTAATATTAGAGGATAAAATTTGAAATTAGTCCATTATCGAATTATCAAATCTTTTTTATATTACTGACTTATCAAATCTTGCTCTCGATTCTCGACAGCTGATTCGCTGATTCTACTGTGACTTACATTAGATGCCAATGAATAACTTAATTGATCAGTAGGGTTTAAGGACTATCCATCAAATTCGCCAAAATGCACTGTTTATTGCACAAAATAACATTAATATAAGGCGATGTATAGATGTCCGGTGCCGGGCGCTATGTTGGTATCCGGTAGATTGCTCCGATTGGTTAAACGGTAGTGGGCGGGGTCTGCCGAACAGCAGCATCATGTACGGCATTTGACTTAGTATATTTCTGATCTATGGTGGAGTATGGTTGCAGCGACGCTTCCAAGAAGTATCCTGCGCCTGGGTTCCCGTTGGTGAGGAGGGGTACCTGTTCCCAGGGCCCCGGCCGCTTCCGGAGGACGATCCGGAAGAGGACTGGTTCGCCGGATGCGACTAGTGAAATTTCTTTTAAATCATACATAATTTAGCAGTCTGATTATATATAATTTAAAAATGAATTAACATTTTCAGAATTTTTTATACCTCCAAAGTGTGATGAAAATTTTGTAGTCTCATATTCAGCACAAAAAAAAGGTTTGAGCATCTGATATTAAATTATCAAGGAATATTTTTTACATGCAACTTCCTTATTTTGAAGATATCTCTCTTTCCTTTTCCTGTCGGTTCGTTGGAAAAAGCTTATATCTCTAGCGAAACGACGATATTTCTTTTCCATTTACGCACACAAGCGCACAGCACACTTAACCTTAATTGTTAGAATTGTTGCAGCGTTTGCGTGTGAAGTAGGACCGTTAGCTTCGTTGCCGTTAAATTAGTGTGCGGCAGTGTTAGGACCGTGTTTCTTGGTGATACGTCAGGTGTCTTCTCACAAGCAGAGTTACGCATGCTTGTTGATTAGCTCTGGATCGTTGACGGATGTTCGATTTCGACCCTGGTTTCTCCTTGGTTCGCTGAAGGTTGTTTAACCTTCTCTTTGACGTGGTTGGTGCTGGAATCCTCTCGAGATGTTTCATGACTGTGACATCGAATTTTCACAATTCCGGCCTTGAGACGAAAATAGCAACAGCAAATGCTCAATCCCATGACGAGTATTGTATGGCCGATATAGGAACCATGGATCAATATCAGGTGATAGTGATAGGTATCCTTCAGGGTTGCCTTTCTGCTTCAGCCGTTAAAATAAGTTCCCCTTGTTCATGCAGGAGTAACATGCAGGAGCTAATAAGCTCCATTGATCCTATCTTGTTCGTTGGTCCGAAGAACGTTTTATACTGTGTTCATGAGCTCACATCTGGGTGCAATTTGGGTTATTTCAATTTCATCCAAGTCAATTAGAGTTTTAGTCTGATTAGAACATCTTAATCCGACGAAAAGGGCTTCAGCTAAGAAATAGAGCCATCCATTCGTAGAGTAAATTACAACCCATTCCGATTCTTTGTTATAGGTCACTCGGATGTCACACTGTCGTGTAATATGAAGTCCTTGTCCATGATTCTATCTGTCGATGATTCAGTAAGATGTGTGTCCTTTAAAATTCTCACACGGCAATGTGGGAAAATTACGGTAGAATGTAAGCACTTCCTGAAGCATTCCCCAGTACTGATTAAAACACTAATACCGTATGCAATCGGAACATCAGGTAGTAAATGTGTTCCAATAATGGAACATCCAAATATATACTTTATATTTCGTTTTTGTAGAGTGCTGTGATGGTGACGACGCTGGATAACCCTGAATTACGAAGAGATGAGAATCGAACGCCCTGATTCCCTGAGACATGCACCAGGTTGTTGACCCTTTGACACTAATGGCACCTTTTGGTCCCCGTAAATTTTTCGTGTTTTGCTATCTATATCTTTTTTAATTCTTTATATTATATCATGAACAAATATTTTTCTATTTTACTAGTAATTAAAAAAAAATCGATATCTTCCTCTCTGTCTGGTCTTAAGCCATGCTATTACCATAGTTCACTGAATAGTGGCCAAATCATGGCTGAAGACTTTAGATCTCTCCCCTCTCTCTGTTTCTCTCTCTCTCTCTCTCTGTGAAGACTTCAGAGCTCTCTTCCTCTCTCTCTCTCTCTCTCTCTGGTCTTGAACCACGCTAATCCCACAGTTCATTGAACAGTGACTAGAGCATGTTTCAAGATTTCAGAGCTCTCTTCCTCTCTCTCTCTCTCTCTAGTCTTGAGTCACGCTAATCCTATTGTTTATTGAACAGTGGCTGGAGCATGGATGAAGGCCTCAAATCTTTGAAGTATCGTGAATGATAAAATAAATTCAGCAATATTAAAATAAAATGCAAGAATACTGTGAATCAAACAGCCAACTTTTATATTTTCAGAATGTGGCTTGTTTGTTATTGTAAGTTGGTTGTTATTGGTTATGAAAATAATTCACGGTAATAATTATTTTTATAATTATACTGAGATAGAATGTGTAAGAAACAGAATATTTGAGATTTGTATAAAGCGGTTTTTAGTCAAACGGATGTTTGTGAATCTTTATGTTTTCAGACATTCTACATATTTTAATTAGTGTGCATTTCAGAAATATTGTATTTCATTGCCAAAATTATGTATATGCGGCGAACATGCGTAGAATTTTGCTAATATTATTTTCTTCTAAACAAAGGAAAACATTGCTTTACCTTTAAAATTGTAAGTTTTAAAAAAGTGTTTGAAAATAATCAACATATTGTACAGATTTCAGTTAAAAAAAAATGTTAACCTAGAAAAAGATAATTGTATAATTTATAAACTTAGAGAATAAACACACAATTTTATTATTTTATTCAAAGATCAAAAGAAGAAGAAGAGTCAATCTTCTTGAAACTACTTTGTTAAACAAATTTTATTATACTTATTTTTTAGTTAAAAATTCATATATTTTGTTGGTGACAAATGCTTTTGGTTAAAAATTAAACTATTTTGTAGAAAGATCATTTTTTCTTGAATGAAAAATTTATATATATATATTTTTTTTTTTTTAAATGCATGTATTTTGTTAATAATTCATCGTTTTAGTTAAAAGAAGAATATTCTAGAGTTTCTAAAAAAATTCTGGAAGGTAAAGCAACTTGTTGTAACCTTATTCTTTTTAAAATCATTCTATCCTTGTCTCAAAATTACAAAACAAAAGTGGAGGATAAATAGGGTAGTTGATTACGCTGGATGATCAGCGTCACTCAGGCATTTAAACTATCAATATCGTGCACCTGAAATATGCAAGTAAGTGCTAATTGAAAAACATTTCTTTGAATACTATTGCATATAAATATATTTTTTGAATTATTGATGAATTTGCTATTTCAATTTTTTTGAAATTTTAGAAACACGCGAAACATTTCTTTAAATACTATTGTATATATTTTTAAAAATGTAGACGAATTTAATATTTTAATTTTTAAAAATTTTAAAAACACAAAAAATCAATTTGATATTTTAATTTTTGAAATTTTAAAACGTACAAACATTTCTTTGAATACTATTGTATATATTTTGAAAATTTTAGATGAATTTTATATTTTAATTTTTTTAATTTTTAAAACACAAAACTCAAGTTTTGTAACTCTTAAAAAACTAACTCTTTTTACAGAAAAACCTACAATGAGTGGATATTATATGCTATCTACAAAGGTGAAGGTACCAATCGAATGGGTACTACGATTCTCCATTAACAAACTGAACCTGGCCTGTCTGTTTACAATTGAAGAGCAAGTGGAAATCGAAAACATCAAAACCCAAATTGAAAAACCGGCAGATGGTGTTTATTGGTTTAGAAAATTTAAACCACAGAGTATATTGTTGCGTATTAAAACAAAAACAACATTAGAAATCAAAATCAACCTAGCAGGGGATTTTTTTTGGAGTCCCTGTTGTGTGGACATGTTGACATATATCAATATATAGACGATTTTTTAACATAACAGGGATTCAAAATCAGAAAAATTTTCACTTGCTAGGTTTTTTTACATTTTGAAAAATGTTATTGTCTGTTATTTTGTGTGTGTGTTTTCGCATTCATAGATGTTGTTTTTCTTCTTTTTCTCAGCGTTGTTTAAAAAAGTTTTTTTCATGGTTATCCTTTTATCGTCTACGCATTGTTGTTATCTTTGCTGTCTTCGTTGAAAATTCCCTGTAATGTTGTCTTCATTCTCTCTCACATCATCTATATCAGCAACTTCATCTTTTGTAGTGCGTTGGTAAGTATTGAAAATTAAATACTAATTAATGTTTAACACTTTTCTGATTATTTTTCAAAAAATACGTTCAGATTGGTAAAACCTACAAGCTAGTGATTTCAAAAATTTTATACCTAAATAACTATTTATAAAAATCACTATTTAATTTTTTTCATAAATATAAGGAAACAAATGATTATATATTAATATTATAAGAAAATAATAATTTACAGCTCTAATTAGATTTCTTCATTACTATATGTTGATTTAGGACTTACATAAAGTCAGTATTATATGAGGATGGCGATTTGTCAAGCTCAGCGCAGAGGACATCACCGAGAGTGGCGATATATCTAGTATGCAGGAACAAGGCTTTACCTACAGTTTCTTCAGTTTTTTACATTGAAATGCTACATATGCACACCAAATTTTTCAGAAGAAAATGTAGGAAGCTCAACACAACTTTTGAAACTTTTAACAGACGATTTAGAACATATAATCATTGAATCTAATATCTTCAGTACCTACTTGACTTAATTGTCATATTTATCGTATCCTCCTCCTCCTCCTCTATTCTTTCTCGTTCTTCCACATATATTTTAATAGTTTATTGAACTTGATTTAGGATAATTAAAGATTTAACATGGAAAACATGATTACAACTACAAGAAAAAGCAGCGTATCCGATGGTGGCGTACTCCATGATCATCTTTGGTAACCCAGGTTCCCGTTTTAGTGCAACAAAGTTTCATCTACTAAGTTGGAACTGTTGAATCAACTCTATATCCATTATTTTGTTAACCAGAATTCCTTATTCTTTTAAGTAGATTTATTTCACTGAAATTAAAAAAAAGATGGTTCTGAGAAAAAAAAAACAAGAAGTGCAGCTGTTATATATAATAGCAGATTTTAATATACGTGCTTAATACTTTACTTAACATTTGTAGTATTATTTTTTAATTAATCTCCCTTAGCTATACATATCTAGCTTATATACAAAGATGCACGTTAGTGTGTGACTTGTACTATGTACTATGTACTTAAAATTAAATAACAATTACCTTGTTAGTATGTTTTATTTATTGAATATATGTAAGTATACATTTTTTATGTAGAACGTAAAAATTTGCAATTTCGTACAATAAAATCTTATTTTTTTTTTTTTTTTTTTTTTTTTTTTTTTTTTTTTTTTTTTTTTTGATTTAAAAAAATTACAATAATCTCACACTTAATATTAGATAACTACTGAATTTTTCATACCGGATACAATTTATAGTTTTTTAGATAACAATTTTTGTTATTTTAAGAATATAATCATACACTCGTTGAAGATTCAGGATTCATACATCCTGGAAGTATTCATCAATGCAAGGAATGATGTCTTTCAAAACTGCAAACGTGGATTTCTCTATCAAGAATAGACAATAAAAATCCTTAGTTCCACGCTCCTCCAACGAGACCGCATTTTCTCCTAGTATGCTACCAAAATAAAATCTGGAAATTCTCACAGCTGATTAGTCTTGGATTTTTTTAACATTGAAAATCCTATAATGACAGTACAGTGAGTATTGAAAGTTTCCTATGCCTTGATCTCTAAAGTGATGCTGCATCGAGAATGACTTGACACCAATTTTTATTACTTTGGTTTTAATTTCCAGTTCTGATAAACAATTATTGATCCATATTTCGTGTTGAGAAGTTTTATGACAGTGATTTAATGAGCTCTGTTTAATTCCAGCTCCTTATTATTTTTTGCATAGGAGGGAACGTCTTTTGCACTGAACAAGAAAATTATGTTTTTTGAAATATATGCTTTAAATATATCCAGAGTTTTTAATCTCTTTTTTTGTTAACTTGCAAAGCTTACTAAAATGATGTGTATCAATTAAGGGTCAATATCCGACTCTAAATGCGACCACCTTCTTTCCGTGCATTAACTTACTCTTATACTGATATTCTTCATTAATAATACACAGAATCTAAATTCCAAAATAATCATTGATTGCAGACTTTTTGTTTTTTCAATGAAAATTTAGTTTTAAAGAAATGTAAACATTTTTCAAACAACCGCGATGATCGATGACGTTTTCCATTTTGTGAACTTACTAAACGCTGCAAATTTCGGATCCATGTAAAATGACAGATTGTGTTATTTTTTATATATTGATCAGTCTTTCTAGAGAAATCATCAGCATTTACACTTAGCATAAGTAGATTGATTGCAGGTTTCCTTGATAATATTCGGCTGATACGAATTGTCACTATTTGATCTTGTTTCCCATCTTGTATTTACTTGAAACCATAAACATTAATAGAAAAACCATTCATACGTTCAAATGTTGAGATATCTTTCACCATAATTGGAAAGTCTATACGATCATAATGCAACTCATCACTGAAATGTGGATATGAACTCGTTTTACAATCACTCTTCTTAGCTGGGCGAAGAGCTGTTATCACTGACCAT
>CAKNWT010292257.1:1326-12320 GCA_932066315.1 Andricus coriarius | reverse complement strand
AAAATTAACAATTATAAATTTTGAAAAAAAAAAACATTAGGAGTGCAACGATAAAGAAGGATGCTTTCTAGACGATGACCAATCATTTTTTTGAATGCGGAAGGTTGTGAATTTTTCTTGTTTTTTAAATTTATAATAGCAAAAAAATTAACATTTTGTTATTGTATTTTTTGAAAAAGTGTCAAAACTTTCAATAATTGCAAATATTTTCACTATATTATATACATATTTAAAAAATGTTATTCCTTAAATCAAAACAAATTCATTGACCTATTCTAATAGTGCATTGAAACGTTATTACCAAATCCAAACTTTCAATATTAAAAATTGAAAATTTAACAATTTCTACTTTAAGTGTTTACGATTTTTAAATGCAGTGGTAACTGAAATTTTTCGAATAAAAAAAATGTGAAATTGAATAATGTTCTAATTTCAAACATCGAAAGTTAAAAAATTACAAATTCTTTACAATTTCACACTTGAACTTTAAAGCGTTTATAATTTAACCATTTAAATCCTCAAGGTATTCAAAGTGGTACAATTTTTAATTTTGTAATCATTTCCAGATGAGTAAAAAATTGTAGTTTTTAGTAGAATTTTTTTTGTGATTTCTCTTGAAGATTAAAAAAAAGGGGGAAAATCTGCTATAAACTACAATGTTTGGCCATTTTAACATATTTTTACAAGCAATTACAAATTGCTACAGAAAATTACACTATTCGCATTATATTGCTTCATTGCAATTCATTCTAAAAATACATTTCCACAGCATTAAAAATTGCTGAATTTGCAACTTTAAGTACATAAAGGTGAAACAATTTCAATTCGAAGTCTAAAAATAATGACTAATTATAAATATATGTATTGAAAATAATCAGAACAATGTTGAAAATGAAAGTATCAATTTTTTTTAAATTTCCAATTTTGTCCGTGAATTCCAATTTGGATGAAAATTGTATAAACCTTGTCTAGTAGGGTGAGTCGAAAATAAATACTTTTGAAATTCGTAATCGCCACAACGCGAAAAAGTAGCGTATTGGGGTCCTAAAAAAGTATAATTAATTTGGAATCGATCCACATACATGGTTACCCGAGCTCAAAAAAAAGGTTTCAAAAATTTCTTGTTTGCCTCGAGGTATGTAAAAAAAATTTAAACTCAATAAAATTTAAAAATTCTGCAAACAAACCATTTTTGAAACCTTTTTTCGAGCGCCGGTAACCAGGCTGCATATCTATCGATTCCAAATTAATTATACTTTTTTAGGACCCCAATATGCTACTTTTCCGCGTTGTAGCGATTTCGAATTCCAAAAACATTTCTTTCGACCCACCCTATTATTATGCAAAAATATAATTATGATGTAATTAATTTCTTTAAAAAATGTGCAACTACATTCTTAATGTAATGGTGAAGTGGGGAATAAATAAAATGCTATTTTTTAAATTTCGGTCATTATTTGTTTATTGTAATTTAACGATTAAAATACGCCAAGTAGGTACAGTGTACACTGAATCCACGAACAGCAATTCGTGCACACAATTCGTACATTTTTCGTCCCCCAGGATCTTTTTCATACCATGTCTTGTTAGTCTTAGATTGTATTCCTTGAAGTGCATCCATGTACAAGTGCAAACGGCGAAAAATCATTCACAACATATTACAAAATCTCTATCAATAAGATTCTACAAACGCGAGCATAAATTAAAACTCAAATGTGAATAAATCTCTATTGTTTTAAAAAGCCGCACTTATACAGGAGCCCGCCTAGACGAGCATTAAAAGCAATCAAAGAATAATACAAAGACGTACAGACATTTTTTATCGCCTTCACTCATTTTCTTCAGACGTAAGATAAAAATATATGAATAACATCCACTTTAACTGCGAATAATTAAAATAAAAAGATTTAACATTAAACAAGTAAGCTCCTATTTCTTTAATGAACAACAACGCTCTTTGCGAAAGACTAAAAATATTTTGATTCAAATATTGGACGTATGCTCGCCTAAACGGATTATGAGAATGCGCTTATCTCTGAAGTCGTCCAATAAATATATAAAGCGGTCAAATCTATTGATATAATATGATTAGTAAATACAGATTCGATCGACTTCGCAAATCCTCTCGCATACGTAAGCTAACCGACGAAATTCAGTGTATTGATTAAAAACAATTAAAGACGCTCAACCTCCAATTTTACAGTGAGTACCATAAAAAAATAAGTTTCAATAATTAATTGTGATTATCAGGAACGATTTTTCCGAGTCGATCGAATTTTGTCATTTTTATCGAAATAAACATGTATAACAATATTGAACTATTATCTGATTATCGTCGTGCGTGAGCTTTTCTTCAACACTGATCTCGTTGAGGACTTTTTTCCATACCCCCTTCCCTAGCGTATACACATAGACAGATAGGTTACAATACGGTTAAAAGTTACTTTTAAAAAAATATGGCGACAGTACGTAAGTTTAAAGAGGTTAAAAGGTACGCTACGACGTACGAGCCAAAAGTACAACACTCAGTCATCCCAAGTATTATGAGTACAGTCTTACGGACCAAACTTCGGCGACGTGGCGACGCTTATACGGGAGTGTTGACGCTTATACGGGAGTGGCGACGCTTATACGTGAGTAGCGACGCTTATACGTGAGTGCGCCGCATATCTAGCGGTTAGGAGGTGGTGGGGATGCATAGGAGTAAGTAAGGTGGCCAAGAGTTGTATATGCGTTCTCTTTCCCACCTATATATCCCCTCCAACTCCTAGTCACTGGATACGCCGCGCCACTCTTGTATAAGCGTCGCTACGCCGAAGCTCGGTCGGTGAAACTACACTCTGTGCCGCATCAGACGAAAAATTAGCTCATCGAAATTCGTGGCTATGGCAAGAAAAGTACTTATCTGGGAAAACCGTGAAGGAAATGGAATCCCATTCAGATTATTTTTTTAAATTGTCAGCCATGAATAATTTTAAATTAAGTTTCATTGGAGACTTAAGTTAAATTAAATTTAGTTGAATTTAAATATACTTCAAATATACAAAATACAACTAAATTCGTAACGAATGTTATTTATATCAGTGATTTTCATGGAATTCACTATAAATAAGTGAAATTTGCTAAAATTCGAGAATTCACTTAAATTTAGCTGAATTTACTCAAATACAGTTTCAGGAGTAAATGAACAAAATGTGATACATGCACTTGAGTTAATTTCTCCATATTTAAGGATATATTAAGCTAGAAATCCGTCGATGAAAATAAAATAAAAAATTGTATATTATAATCAGACTATAAAATAAATAAAATGCAAAAAAATCTAATGTACTACTTTTTTGAAGCTATTAACTGAATTTATATGTTAAATAAGAAGATAATTTGACGTATGATTATTTACAACTTTAAAAATAAAATTGTAATCTTTCGTAAAAATATATATTTTAAAATTTTTACTTATTTGCGTAATGAATCTGTAATCATTTTTTTCCTTCAAATTTTATTTTATGAATAGACGTTGAAACCAAGAAAAAATCAATTTTTTCGACAACTTTAATTATCATCTCAATTCAAACAAAAATGGTGGAAAAATGGTGGAAAAATAAAATACAATAAATTACAATGAAGTACGACCATGCGAAAATTGTAAATTTTTGTAACAATTTGTAAGAAATTATAACAGCGTTCGTTACCAAATTCGCTATCCTCAATTTCATTTTGTTCATAATAATTTTCGAAGATCTGAAACTAAACCTGGAGTTGTCTTAATCATATTTTGTTTAGTCTGATTCCTCATATGCAGAAAAATCTTCCTTAAAAATTCGACTGCAAAAGTGTCCTCATTCTAGCAAAGCTTCTAGTTTCCGATAGAATTATTTTTGTAATTTTGTATAATTCTCAACGATTTTTTAAAAAAACAATGGGAAATTACAAAAATTATTCTAACTAGAAACTACAAGTTTTTTCTAGAATGTAATTAGAATGTAACTAGAATGTGATTATAAATTTTTACAAAAAATTACAATTTTCACGTTGTTTTACTTTATTGTAAAAATAAATTTCTACCAGAATTAATTTTGTTACTGGAATTTGTCGGAATTTATCCAAGTTCCTTTATATTAAAATCAGTTGATTTCTCTAGAAGTTACAAGAATTAATTATAAATGAATTAAATTCAGCAAAATTAAGTAGATGCGTTTTCTTAAGTTCCCTTGATTTCATCCGAATTCACTTAAATTAAGTTTCAATACTCTGTTTTACTATAATTCAGTAAATTCTCTTAAAAGTAGCTGAATTTTCTAAAATAAAATAGAATTCGCTCAAATTATCTTGTATTAATTTCATCTAATCAGAACTCACTTAAACTCAGGTAAATCAGTTAAATTCTGCAGAATTCAATCGAATTTTTTTCGTATTTACTTATTTATTACCTCTTGTTATTTATTTCTTTGAATTTAATTAATTTAATTAATTTAATGGAATTTACTTGAATTCAGTTAAGTCGCATTTATTGTAATTCAGTTACATTTACCCGGATGGACTGAAATTAAGATAAAATTAATTCAGTGGAATTCTCTCGACTTTAAATTTTACTTTGAATGAATCTTGACTAAATAAAAAAATATTGAGTAACTCAGCAATTTAGTTTGAATTCGTTTTATTTCAAATTGATGTCTTGAATTTAGTTGAATTTCGCAAAAATCACTTTAATTTACTGAAATTGAGTTGGCTGTACTTGAACTGAGTTGAATAAACTGGAATTCAGCCGAATTTTCTTCGAATTCACCATTTTTACTTGGAATTTACTAAAACTATTTGAATTTTCGAAGGGCTCATAATTACAGTAAATATATAGAGGGTTCTTTTTTTATAGGATTCTCTCCAAGAACCTTATTAAAAATGACTAAAAACTACTTATAATGATGAGAACGATTAAAACGATTTGTAATGACTAAATAAAAAGGGATATTTTACCCAACATTGCGATTTTAAGAGCACCATAAATTGTTACATTTCGTCGCCCTAAAGTTATATAGTACGCCATGTCGATCAAAAATAATTCGCGATCAAGAACATTATTAGCACCAATTTTAAGATCATTAGATTATTACGGATGTATTTTAGCTCATGTAGAAAATTGGGTTTGGACATAGCATAATATGAGATTAAAAAATTCATTTTTTCTGAGAATTGTTGTACACCATGTCAACAAAATAATTCTAAATGAATTATTTATAATCAAAATCCTAGGTAAAAAGTTCAACAGAATATGCACTACAACTTAGGACTTTTTTCACTTACAACAATACAAAGAAGAAAATGGCGGTAATATAATTGGAACTTTTAATTAGCGTCTTACTAAAAATAAAAATAGTTCAAAACTTTCAAAAAGTGGACATGGCGTAGGGCGACGATTTGTTTAACAAAGGTTCTCTGAGTTTTGAATCTACTCTTTTCTTGACGAACCACAAATTTCTTTAAAAAAAAAATCATAAGAATGCCCAAAAACAGTCTAAAACGATCTCGAATGGGGTAAATGTGCTAGCACTTTGGGTTCGATACGTCGTGAAATAAAACACACTGGAGGTCCATGCAACAAGTTCTAAGTAGTTTAACAACCTATGTTCATTACCTCCTCAAATTAAAGGATATCTCCCGCATTTTCAAACACACCATTGAACAAACACGCCAATGTATGTACACTCTCACTCTCTCACATAAACGTGTATACAAATACGTACACGAAGACAATCTCGGAATAGTAGAGGACCAAATATTTGTTGCAATCTGTCTCTAGTAAATGAACTTTATACAATTAAAAACGGCTAGAAAGTATTTCTATTAGTCGTCTATTGCAATATTTTTTCGGTACCTCAATGCTGAACTCCCCAATCAGGGGTTGCGAGTCTAAACTCTTCAATCCCGATTTTTGTTGGCACCTGACGCCGCTACGTCTAAGTGGCGCTACGGGCCAGCACAAAACGAAATTGGAGAGTTTAGACTGCTCACGTCGAGTTTAGACTGCTAACGGAGAGTTTAGACTGTTAACGTAGAGTTTAGACTGCTAACGTAGAGTTTAGACTGCTAACGGAGAGTTTAGACTGCTAACGTAGATTTTAGACTGCTAACGGAGAGTTTAGACTGCTAACCCCAGATTGGAGAGTATAGCATGGAGGTGCCGGTTTTACCTTCATTTTGACTATAAAATAAATTACGTAAAGATGAATTGCTTTGTTTGCTTGACCACCACACAATTCCGAAATATTGTACGTTCTGTACATCTGGATTTCGTATACACGCACGTAACAATGGAACAAAAACTGCTTACAGCTCTAGGCCTAGATATAGTCTCTAAAATAACGTTTAAAAGGTTTAACTAAGCGTCTCCTGGGGAGATTAAACATGACTTTTCCATTCTAATATCACAATAAATAAAAAAACAAATCTGCAAATCGACTTGCATGTGGTACAACTTTGTAGTCCAGAGTTTTTTGATGTTACATGGGCCGCGATCACTCGGCATTTCTTCTCTCGGTCTTTCTTTCTTTCTTTTTATGTCTTGTCTTCCGTCCTCTTGGTTTCGCGCTTTCTTTTTCCACTTTTCACATATTTCTCTTTCGGCAGCATTATGATATCGCACACTTTGCTCCTCTATACAATTAATTGTGGTCGATGCTTCCTGCTGTCGCTTTATCACGGACCCGCTCTTTTCATGCCAACGAACAATGTCGTCCTCCTTGCCGTTACCACTTCCGCTACAACTGGTGGCGCGGTCAAATTCGAAATTATTTTGTGTAAAAATTTAACCCATTCGAGGTGGGAAAAGAAATGGCAAGAACGTATTATTCAGGGACTAAATACTTTTCATTTGCGATAAGCAAATTCAATGGAAAGTTGATTCTTTAAATTTATGTAAAATATAAGTGAAGTATGAAGTATCAGCAGGCCTCACAATCCCTATGGGATAAAAAATGGGGTAAAAATGGTTCCTTTTTTATGTTCATGGCGTAATTTTTAACGCTTATTAGATACCATTTTCTTACAAAATAGGGTATGATAAAGAAGTTTATAGGCAGTCATTTTTCTGTTTTTTAAAATGAATTTTTTACTTAGCTTTGACAAATTCTTCAAACAGTTTAAGATCTTTTGTTGATAAAAATACAGTAGAAAAAAATCAGAAAATCTGAAAGAATGAAAAATAGACATACAGCACAATTGGAATATTATCATTTTTGAGTTTATCTATTTTTAATTCTTTTAGCTTTTTTCTACTGTTGTTCCACTTTTGATTATTAAGGCATGCCAATTATTTTAGCGAATTCTATCAGTAAAAAGTTCTTAAGTATTTAAAATAATTTTCCAAAATGATTATTTTGTTTTTGTTTTATCAGGACTTGACCATTTTTCTCTATGGTATTTTTATCCACAGAAAGACCTCAAACGACGGCAACAATTCTCTAGGCTTTTTGGAAATGTTTCTCAATTTTGTATTAAAAAGAGTGGTCTGTCAAATATTAAATTATTTCTTACGAAAAAAAAAAAAATTTATATACATAAATTTGTCAAAATTTGAAATCAGTTTTCGGATTTACAAAAACGTTTTCAAAAATTGGGATCCACAAAAATATTTAATTTATGCTTATTATTATTATCATTGACTCAATATATTTATTATGATGATTTTACATGTCATTTTTGCATTTATTTGAAACCTATACTAATTCTGTATCCTTTTATTAGGAATTTTAGTTTTGAGTCTCAATTTTAAATTGCTCAAGTTTGAATGTCTTTAATTTAAACTTTCTTATTGAGGTCGAATATTCCAATCTAAAATCATTTAATTCTTACCGTTTTCAATTCAAAAATTTTAATTGTAAGCGCATTCAATTTAAAATTATTAAATTTTTGCTGCTTAAAGCTTCGAATTGCCAAAATATTATTAAGACACAATATGAATTGGTATCGTTTTAAGGAAGTTCTCGTGCAAAAAATGATATCTGTGAAATTTTTATTTTTTCATTTTAAGAATAAAAGTATTGTTACTGATTTATTTCAAATAAAAAACATTTTATTTTTTTTTAATTTTAAAAATTAAAAAGGAAAAAATTGTATTGCTAAAATCTATACTAATATAGTTATTTTGAAAGGAAAAATGTTAGAACTTACAAATTTTTTTAACAATGTTTTTGCAACTGAATTCTTTCTTAATATCGCTTCTTACCAATTTTTGTAAAATTGTTGAGTTTTAATAAATAATAACTTATTTTTTCGGGGATGACATTCTCTACAACTCTACTGTTTTCAACTTTAATAGTAAATTTTTTATAGCTGAAGTCTTTCAAACAACTTTTTTTTTTAAATAAAACATTTTTTAACAAATAACTGTATGTAAAGATTATTTTCTTATTTAAAACAATGAAAACAGTAGATTTTTAGGAAAGGTATTCCCTGAAAAAATAAGCCATAACTGATTAAAATTCAGCCATATTTAAAAAATTGGGAAGAAGCCACAGCAAGAAAAACTTCAATCATAAAAACGGTAGTTCAAACAATTATTTTTCGCAGGTTTAAACTTTTTTCATTAAAAATTATATTTATTTCATTTTTTCAGTTTTTTTCTTTCAGAGTCCTGGTTTTTGGCACGACACTACCTTAAAAAAATAAAATTTGAAATCGTATTTTGATACTTAAATTTGAAACGGTATAATTTAAAAAGATTTAAATAATAATTTAAAACAACTTTATTTAGATTCATTTTTAAAATTCGCAATTCAAAATTATTCAAGTCCAAAAACTTTCAATTTGAAATGGTCAGTTTTTGAACAATTGAATCTGAAATTATTTAATTCTAACTGCTTTCAATTTTAAATCATCCAATTAAGCGGATTAATTCAAATATGTGATTTTCCTTTCTATCGGGAATTTTAATAATAAAATTTGAAATTGCTAAAATTTGAACGTATTTAATTTAAACTTACATATGAATGTCAATTATTTCAGTTTAAAATTATTTAATTCTTTATGTTTCCAATTCCAATTCTTTCGATTTCCAATTGATAAGTTTTGGTATATTCAAGCTTCAAATTGTCTAAACAGTAAGAATCAATCTGAAATGGTACCATTTTGAACGTTTCAAGCTTGAAATCTTCTTTTAATATTTGAATATAAAATTATTTAGGCATTAAATTAAGACTTTTACTTTGAAATTGTTCAGTCTGAAACTATTTGAATTGAAAACCAAACAGTTTTATATAATTATATCTTTTAATTCAAAATAAAAAATGATTCAAGTTCAAAAGCTTTTAATTTGAAAATCACGTTTTTATTCTACTCAACGTCCTAAGTAATATAGGATACAATAGAGGATATTAGTGACCGGTCTGTGAGGCCTGTTTTAGAGATAATAAAGCATAGACAATACATTTTTCTTTTTGGTATTTTCAAATGTTTTTTCAAGCCAGAGTGATAACGGCAAGGCGCACGCAACTTGCAGTAACAAAATCTGTGACACTTTTGCATGCCATGTCAAATTTTTTGTTTGCTCTTCGGCAACAGTCGACGGATGTGGATTATTGAATCCAACATTCAAGAAGTCTTCAATTGACGTAATTGACTCAAGTCGACTAAACACTTTGCATTAACGATACTGCTTAAAAGAACTTGTACTCTGGAACAACGAAGGATTTCGGACTTTAGCTGCCGAAGTCGCTCTTCCTCATTTAATTCGGTTCGATTTTCTTCTTTGGATTCAGCCACTTCTCAGTCTCTCTCCATGCATCAAGTCAATTTTGTCAGGCCAATCTGCAATAAAAAATAATGGGAATTTAACAAACGAATAGTTTTTTTTTCGCAAAATTATGAAAGAAATCGAAAGTAATCTAAATGATTATATTTCAGATAATGAAATACAAATTAAAAGATCATAAAATTTGGTACACGTGCTTAAAAGAAGGTTTTTTCCGTGTCCTCTATGTTAAACATATTTAATATTTCCGCCAGGTACAATCTGTTTCATCTCGTGCAATCTCGCAAAAAGAAGGTTAACGCCGAAATAGTAATTTCGCTTTTTACTTCCTGCCATTTCAACTTTCCTGTACTTTTACGTTTTTCCGTCAATGGCAGCGAGTTCTTTCGTTAATTAGTTTGAAACGGGAGTTCTAAAGAAGCAGGTTGAAGAGAAGGAAAACAGAGGGCGAAAACCGGAAATAACGACCGTAATATAGAGTTATGCCATGCAGATATTACACACATTTCGCGCCGACATTTTTCATGTGAGAAGTTTAGTATTGAGAGCGCCCGCAAATTTAAATTCGCGACGCGACGGGTTGAAGGATATATAAAGAAGGACGAAAAAAAACGAGCACGAAGAAGGATGAAAAGTAAAAGATGACCAAAGATATTTTCCCTCCCACCCGAGTATAAAAAAAGTGTCAATGCTATCTCTATAAGATTCTAAATGAAATCTCACTAAAGTGCCGGATTTTTAAAAATATTAAATATTATTACAACCATATCCTGCAAAGAAATGCCAAGTAGTCAAGTTTTTAAAAAACCGTTTATATGTGAAAAAGACTTGTTAAATTTGATTAAATCTGTTAAAATTACATAATTTCTTACAGGGGCGCACTTTGCAATTGAAAGTGTTATTTTTCAATCCCCGGCAGTATAACGAGGCTAGAACTAAGTTACAATAATAATAAAAAATAATATAAAAATTTGCGTGAAAGTAAGATTTTTTAAAATCAAAGGGTAAATTCATAAGATTTCAAAATAATTCAAGTTAAATTCAAAAGAATTCAAATGAATAGGAACATCTTTTCAAATAAAAAAAGTCTGTCGATTTTCGTAAACTTGGAATAAATTTAGAGGAATTCAAGGTAAACGAGAAGAATTCGATTAAATTCATAAAAATTCAAGGTTAATAAGGAAAAATTCAAATGAATTGATAACAATTTAAAAATATGACAACATTTCATTGAACTCAGTAAGTTTGA
>CAKNWT010292251.1:0-15287 GCA_932066315.1 Andricus coriarius | reverse complement strand
CAAAACTTCTAGAAATCTTCTAAAATCTTTGTGAAGTCTTTACAATCTTCGTGAGATATTTTCAAGACTTCGAAATATTTGTGAAATCATTGAAATCTGCGTGAAATTTTTTGGAATCATTGAAATATTTGAAAATTGTTTGTGAAATCTTTTTACATCTTTTAAATTCTTTGTCAGTCTGAAATCTTCGTGAAATCTTTGTAAAACCTTTAAAATCTTTATGAAATCTTTGAAATATTTCAAATCTTTGTGAAATCTCTGTGAAATCTTTATAAAATTATTGAAACCTTTGAAATCTTTTGAAATTTTTGGGAAATCATTCAAATCTTTTGAAATATTGGTGAAACCTTCAAATCTTTGAAACCTTTGTCAAATTATTTAATTATTTGTGAAATCTATGAAACCTTGGAAAACCTGGTAAAATCTCTAAAAAATTTATATATTTTTTTGAAATCCTTGTAAAATTTGTTGAAGTATTCTAAATTCTTTGTGAAGTCTTTGAAATCTTTACGAAATCTTTAAAATATTTGTGAAATCATTGAAATCTTGAAATTCTTTTAAGATATTTGTGAAATTTATTTTAAATCTTTCGAAATCTTTGAAATATTTGTGAAGTCATTGAAATCATCTAAATATTTTAAATCTTTCTAAAATCTCTGAAATCTTGATAAAATCACTGAAATCTTTGATATATTTGAAAAATATTTGAAATCGTCCCTAAAATATTTGAAATATTTTTAAATCTTTGTGCAGTCTTTGACATTTTTGTGAGATACTTTGAATTCTTTGAAATCTATGTGATATCATTGCAAATTATGCCAAATCTTTGAAACCTTTCAAATCTTTTAAAATCATTGTGAAATTTTTTTAATTCTTTGTGAACTCTTTGAAATATTTGTGAAATCATTTAAATCGTTGTAAGTCTTTGTGAAGTCTTTGCAATCTTTGTGAGATATCTTGAAAGCTTTGAAATATTTGCGAAGTTATTTAAATCTGTGAAATCTTTTGGAATTTTTGAAATCTTTGAAATCTTTGAAATTATTATGAAATTTTTTAAACATGTAATTATAAAAACATTGAAATTTTTGCGAAATCTTAGAAAACCTTTGTAATCTTTGTGAAATGTTTCAAATTTGTTAAAATCTTTTCTTTTTACATCTTTGAAAACTTTGAGAAATATTTGGAAATCTTTGAAATCTTTCAATACTGTGTGCACTCAAAAGTAGAATGGTCAAGCCCTCGAGTTGAAACTAAATTCTTTACCTTAGATATTGAAACTGAGCATAAGTTGGCGAGGGACCTGCGATTGCAAGTAGAGGGCAGAAAAAGAATGTTGCATACAACCAACTAACTCCCATAACTAAGAGTAAAAATACGCCAATTTGGATATAGGCTAGCACGTGTGAGGGCAACATTAGAGCACCAGCAGCTCCACTCGTGATTGCTGCCATTAAAGTCGGGCCTCCCATTTGCTTTAGTGCCATTGTAACTCGGTCTATACTTTTTTCTAGATTGCAGGCCCGGTAACTCACTCCGTAATGCAAGGTAAAATCAATAGCTAATCCTAGAATGAGAAAATGCACAAATTAAAATTAGATTTTTAAAACTAATGAGAGATTAGGAAGATGTACAAACCTATAGCCGTGGATACTGCAACGCTTTCTAAAACATTAAGTCTCCACCCTAGAAGAACCAATCCAGCAACAGTGACAACTATTGCATTTCCAATTGCTATAATCGCATAAAGGCTGACGAGGATATTCAGAGTCACGAAGCCAAGAACAGTTAGCGCCAGTATCATCGAAACTCCCATTGCCCAAATAGTTCCTTCATATAAAGTTCTTTGTAGTTCGTAAAACTCCAAACGACTAACGAACCAACCGCCCTTCATGCCTGGTGGAGCGTTTGCAAGTTGTCCTTGCATCCAGGTCTCTACCTACAAGAATAAATAATTTAAAACAATAAAAAAATTGTCGGCTTGAATTAAAATATAATACAAATAAGCGAAATAATTTCCTCTGAAAAAGGGGGATTGCAATAATAATATAATACTATTTATTATTTATTTATTTTCACCTATACAACCAAGCTCAAAAAGTGGTTTTACTAAAAACCGGTCACGCTATAAAAAATTTCCTAAAGCATCAGGAAGTAGGCGCTTGAAACCTTATGATCCAAAGCTAAATTTTATCTCAATACATCTTCTCCCAAGACGTTCCAAAAATCACTTTACAATTTTAATATCTTTAACTCAACAGGTACTTGACATATCTTGTGGTTGATAGAAAAAACCAGGTTCGCACGAGAAAAAGTTGAAAAAAAAATATATATATAATGTGACTAGAAATAAAAGCGTGGGGCGTAAATATTAAAGTGTTTTTCTCACATAAATGTAATGTTCAATATTTTAGTCCCATGCTTTTATTTTATTCATTATTTTCCCTCAAGCTTAAGATGTTTACAACACAATATGTCGAAAGCAATATTGTAATTATTACATTATTACTGACATATTTTTATGATCACTTGTCACTTTTTTGATAAAAGCCAGTAACGTTAATACTGAAATATCCTTTACAAATGAACAATCCATAATATACAGTGTTTGTTAGTATAATTTGTTTATAATGATTATCATTATAAGTAAACAATTTTCATTTATTCCAAATACCTCTGCACATTCAATCTAAGCCATATTCAGCACAGGAATTTTTTTACTAATAGTTAGAAAAAAATTGTATCTTCTATCGTTCGTGAGTCACAAAGTGACAGCGCAACGTCTCACTGAAATTACGATATACTTCGGACCCAGAAGAGTCTCCATGAATTTTTTTAAATGAAAGGTGAGTTAACTAGGAATCTTTACATCCCGATTCAACCAAAAATTAAAAGGGGAGTATTGCAGCAAAAAATTAAATAAAAATTTCATTTATATTATTTTTTTGAACAAAATTTGAAGAAAACAAAGTTATGATTATTATATCTTTTTAAATATATAATTTCACCTCTATTACCTTAAAGTTTCATCAAAAATCAATTATCGGTTCCAGTAATATCAATAATTTTAAACAAATTTAACCACAAAGTTCAATATGGCGTATCTCCCGCAAATAAAATTTTTTTCAAGAATCCTTGGAGCTTCAAATGTTTCTTATCTATCAATATAATTTCACCATGTTTTATTAAAATCGAACGACCACTTGCAGATCCTGATATTTCTAACGTGTACTAGCCCTTGTATTAGTTATTTTCACCGGAAATCAGCATTTTAAAACAAAAATCATTTTAATAAAAAATCACTGGATGTCAAAGATTAATAATTTTCCAACAATGTATGTTTTTCGATTTTATTAGCGTTTATACTGAAAATTTACATTACATTAATCATTACATTTTAAATGTTCATAATTTTGTAACAATTTCAGATTACCTTAGCGTGTTACACAAAAAACTGGTATTTAAAACAAAAATCATTATAGTTCGTACAAAATTTACAATTCTGAACAATTTTCTGTTATATTATGGCTTTTAACAAATTGGAATTATGTTAGTATTTTTCGTCAGAAATTGGTATTTTTATTTGAAAAAAATATATATTTCAAAAATTTCAAAGAAGATTCACAACTTTTCAACATTTTTAGGTTATGTTGGCGCTTTACACCCGAAATCGGATTTTTTATAAAAATTCCTTAAATTTTAAAGAAGGTTTTCAATTAACAACTATTTTTTGTTATGTTTATATCAGGCTTAAAAGATGATTTACAAACTTAATTTTTGTTATGTTATATATGTTAGTGTTTTTCGACGAAAATTGTTATTGTTAATGAAAAATCGTTATATATTAAAAAATATTTACAATTTACATTAAATTTAGGTTATGGTAGCATTTTCCACCGCAAATCGGTTATTTTGAACAAAATTCATTTGACATAAAAAACTAGACTTACAATTTTCAACAGCTTCAGGTTAATTGAGCGTTTTCGTCAGAAATTTGAATTTTTGATTAAAAATACAAGGGTTTGATTATCTATATACACTGAACTCCCGATATAAGAACCCCCGGTTTACGATATTTCTAGAACTGATAGCCCCCACAGTTTCGTGATGAGATGAGCCGAGAGGCCGAAAGACGCGTCGCTCAGTAAAGCGTGAAAAAAAGCTCGAGGGCCGCACTACCAGCACCTTGATTGCATCAGGTTGAGCCATGCGTCCAAATCTAACAGAAATGATTCTAGCGGTCCTGCCTGTTCACGTTTGGATTCTCCCGATTCAGGATCAAGGCCACTGCAAGCCAAGCCCGAAACTGTTCTTATATCGGGATTTGAGTGTATTATTATATTGCACAAAAATATTATATGCTCATTCTGAAGTTATGATATCAATTTCCATCAATCATCGAAAATATTGTCCTTGCTTTTTCTTTTCTATTATTTTAAATAAAAAATACTATGAAATACAAACATTTTATATTAGTATTCACTTTATATTTTAATTTAAAAATTGTGTGAACATAAAATAATAATCGCACGCGTAGCTTGGGTGTTTGTTTTGTATTTAAGAAAAGCTTGTTTAAAATTATATTTTATTTTCTGTTTTTCAGTATTTCGCAAGTGTGCAATCTTTATTACATCACATTTTAAAACGTTTTGTAGTGAAGAATATAGTATTGGGTCAAATTCCTCAATTCGAACTCCGTTTACAGGGGGTGGAGTTAGGTAACTTAAATTTGAACTCTATTCTTAGAGACCTTTTCGTAGATAACCATATTGTAGGTAGTTTCCAGCAATATGGACCTGGGGGGGAGGGGCAGATGACAGAGGTAAGGAGAGGGATAATCAACTAAGATCTGCATAGGCATGTCAAATTATAAGTCAACTAAATATGTGAAGCTGTGTCAAATCACAATATCACAATCGGGGGGAGGACAAAACAAATTTGAACTTAACTTTTTTGAGACCTTTTCATAAATACCTACATTGACATCAAAGTGTCTATTCGTACGGCTGACCGAACAGTATATAGTGGCATGGTTAATGAAAATTTAGTCCCCCCCATGTAACCCTTTTCCAGCTTCTAGAATCATTTTGCAACATTGTGTACGGGCCGTCCCACAGTGATAAATATGGGAAACAATTCGAGCCACGCGACGATTTTAACCAAACAATGAAATTTTTTTTATTCTTGTCCAAAAATGTTATATTTAATATTTCCGGTGAGAGAATTTCGATAACTAACCATATATTTTTTTTAATGAACCATTAAACGCCTTGCCTCAACATCAGTGGAAATTGTTCGAAAATAACGCAGGAGTAAAAAATATTTTCGGGATTGGAACTAAGAAGAATATACGTTTTCAGGTGCGCTGATCACGAATCCGTGACCCCTATGGCCCCTACACGTCAGGATCAAGGTCATTTGAAGGTCAACTTCGTTCATTCAAGAGATATAACCTTTTTGACCTCAGATTCTGAAAGTAGTTATCAAAATTCTCTCACCGGAAATATTAAATATAACATTTTTGGAGAAAAATAAAAATTTTTTTTTCATTATTTGATTAAAATCGTCGCGTGGTTTGAATCTTTTCCCATATTTATCACTGCGCGTCCGTACGAATACCCTCAGCCTATTGAAATACGTATGTGTATGCAAAGTATCAAGTCGACTAGATTTACGGAAGTGTGTTAAAATTGGAATACAAGACTTTACATTTTAGTTTTGTTTATAAAAAAATGTACATCTTTAGAAGCTTGATTTTTCTAATATCCATTATCTTAAAATAATTATTGCATAAATGAGGTTTTTTCATACTGCTAAATACATAAACACAGAGTAAGAAAAATAAAAGCATGTAAAAAATGTGATTGCTTACTTGATTGTAAAACTGATTCATCTTCGCAAAGGAGAGGCTATACTCAAATGTGCTATCGTATTCGACCACCAAAGCTTTTATTTGAGGAATAAATGGCATTTTCTTCGAGCTATTTGACAAAGCAGAAGCTTCGAATGGCTCCCTCTGAAATTTCAGACCGGCTGTGAGTGGAGCTCCACGAGACCACAAATGAGATGGAGTCCGATGAAGTTCATAATTTGCCTCAGCAGCACACTCTCGTAAAACTTTAGGTTTGTAGGGAAATTTATTCCGTTCGCAACAAGGCATTCTGTCTGCGTCAGGATCGGCAGGATCCTCACAGCGTCGTTCCATCCAATCTCGCAGGGTATCGATGAAACAGTTTGGAAGGAGCGGTCCAAGAGTGCTCCGGTAAAAAGGTTGACTCCGGAGGTTCCGGCAAAACTGTTGCAACCATTGCTGAGATTTCGGATGGGTGATGTCAAAACTTTCGTCTGGAACAATAGTACCTCTAGCTGCTGGATCCAAGTAGTTGCCGTTGTCGACTGGTTTTATGCCCCAGACGAATCGAAGTGGAAGAACTTCTCCTCCATCTCCCTGAGAAACAATTTAATTTAATTCAGATTAATTATTTGTATTGCAATTAAAAGCGCCCTCCTTTAAAATTAATTAATGAGGCGTGACACATCTCCGGTAATTCGATCATAAGAGTGAAATTTTCCGAGTGGTTACTAAAATTTAAGAAAATATTCTCGCTTTTTGGCAGTTTGCAAGAATTATTTTAAGATAATGGAAATTAGAAAAATCAAGCTTTTATAAAAATATTTTTTTTTTATTTGACAATCAGAAATAAGCTGTATTAATGTGAAATATTACAAACGGGAAGTCAAATAAATTTAATTCGATAATAAACGAATAAATTTGTCTCTTATTTAAAACTGAAAGCCATTAAAATTCAACAATATTAATTTCGAAGCTCTCATACATAAAAATGTCCACATAAGCATAAAAACTGATTTTTTAAAGTTTAATTGTTTCAAAGTGAACAACTACAAAGTCAAAGAATTACGAGCTAAATATTCCTCAAATTTCGAAATATTATTTAAAACCTGAAAATTTTACTTTTTTAATTTAATTTAAATAAAATAAGAAATAAGGTTTGACACCTGTAAATTTTATAATTTTTAACGTTTCGGATTATAAAATAAAAAATTATGAGATCAAAAAGCACTATTATTTCAAAATTCAAGTCTACAAAACTGAACAATTTTAAATTTGAATATTACTTGAAATAAATGTTTTAAAAATTAAAATTTTTAAACAATTTTATTGAATCGTATAAAATTTTTGTATTATAATTTTATATCAAGTGACATCTCAAGTTATTGCATGCATTTTCTTTTCATAACTTTATTTATAAGATTTCCAATAAAAAAATAAATATGAATCAAAACTAAATTTGGAGCAAGACTCCAAAAAATAAATTCAAAGTCATTTTCACAGATAAAAATCAAGTAATTTTAAATTAGAACATATGAAAAAGAATTATTATAACAAACGAATAAATTAAACTATTTTCTAACTCGAAACATTAAAAATTGAAAAATTTCAACTATGAAGTGTTAGAACTTAAACGATTCCAAACTTCGTTCTTACAATTAATAGTAATTCACAATTAGAATGGTGAAATTAAAACCTGCTTTATGCAGAAGAATGTTGAGAATTAATGAAAATAAAATTGTAACTTAAACTTTTCAAAAGTAAAGAATTTCGATTTTAATTGAAAAATTGAAAATTACAAAATTAAATTCTCAACGTTCAAATTACAGACTTGAAATTTTCTATTTTATAAAGCTTTAATCAGAATTGATTTAATTTTAAAAGTTTTAATTTGAAATTTATAATTGTTCAGAATTTATATTCACAAATTAATAAATCTGAAACTGTCTAATTATGAAGTTTTGAATCATTCGACTTAAAGCGTTTTTATTTTTTTTTAATTTCAATTTCAAACACTTAATTTGAATTCCCATCATTCTCAACAATATTTTTTTAATCATTAATGTGATTCTTTTTTCAATAAAGCCTTCAAAAATAAATAAACCTGTAATTTGTGATTTTAATTCGAATTTTTTCTTTTGATTAGACATTGCAAACTGAATGATTTCAAATTTGAAAATGATGATAATAGCATATTTCAAATTCAAGTTTCAACGATTTTTTTATGCAAAGCATGTACAAGTGATACTGAACGCTTTATGACAGGGTCTTCCACTAAACATTTTAAGAGAAAAATTCCAGTCAAAAAATTTATTTATTGTCATTTCCTGATTTTCTCTTTCAATGATCAACTTGTTTCTCGTAATTATTTAATTGATTATATGTTAATAAATGTTCATTCATATGAGTAAAGAATATATTTAATACAATATTTAGTTCCACAAAGTTTGTGTATGCCTGTCATTACACAATGTTTAAACTAAAACTTTTTTTACTAATTTTAAACGTGAAGCTTTCAGAAACGAAATATTTCAAGTTTTAAAAATAAAAACTTATATTACTTAAATCATGATTCTATAATCCTAATCTAAAATATAATAAAATTAAGTATATATTTATTTCAGATTTATCGCAACGTACCATTTCGAGTTTCTCGAACCAAAACCGCTTTGAGTAAACCAGGTCGTACTGTTCGAAAGGGTGCGAGCTGTCGAACAATTGAAAACTCGGCGAGTCTGGTAATTGTAGGCCAGGATATCTAAAAACTACCAACCATCCGGCTATGGCAATTCCTCCTAAACTGATAAACCACAGCCATCTTAGGCTGACACTTAATTGTGTGAGGCAGTTACTGAAACCATTCGAAACTCTATCCATGAACAGTCTCAAAGGCTTGATGATTTTTCTAACTACGAAGTGAGCCGGCGTCAGGAAAGAGAGACGACAGTGTTCCGATACCACGACGCTCGCTGGCAACCACGTGACCATTAGGAAGAAATTTGCTATCACTGCCATTCCTGAAAATAAACTGAAAAAACGAATTTTGTATTTGGAAAATTGCAATTCCACAACATAATAAGCGTTTTAACAATGCTAATGACTAAATGGGTATATGATCACCCTTCTGTTGTTCGACCTGAAGTAAAAAATTGGTATAATACCTAAAACAATTGATAGCAGTCACATTGCTAACAATAGAAGCAAAAAAGGCCACAGCGGTCGTCAAAGAGGTGGTAAACATCGAAGGAAGCGCATGATTCATAGTTTCTTGCACTAGTCTCTCCATTCCACCATTCGTCAATTTGTGTTGTTTATTGCTCTCCCATACTTTGCAGTAAATAAACGCGTCATCGGCTCCGATACCTGAAAAGAAATTTATCATCATTCAGAATTTATAACTTAATTATTCTTTATTCAGGACTCGGGCTCACTTCAAAGAGAAAAAGTAGTGCCAAAAGTGGCATATAATTTTTAAAACAGTAGGAAAATAGTGGCATGAATTTTTTTAAATAATAAACTTATAAATTACACAGGCTTCGGATCGACTGGATTTTTTTAAATGGTATGAGTGACATAACACGCATGAAATTTCGAAAAATTTCATTCTTCAGGAATACAGAGTAAAAGTTCCAGATGAAGAACTCCCATTTGTAATATTTGTGTTTTGTTGACGAAGAAAATTAGGTCAATTGTTATACGTATAGAAAAATACAAAAATAATTAACAATATGTATTAAAACTTGATTTTTTTTTCTAGAATAAGATCCTATGGATTTGCAAATTATATTTGCACAAATGAAATTAATTGTTGAGCCCACCTATCTGGTTTACACTCTGCTATGTAATCCCATGTAATCTTGTGTAAACCCTTGTAAGTTTTTTAAATCCCATGTAATCTATGTAATCCCTTTTAATCCCCGTAATCTTGTGTAACCCAATATAATTTCGTGTAATTCCAATTCCTATTAAGAACGAGATTAAGCATTTTTTTGCGACTATATATGAACTTCCCAGAAAACAACAAAAAGAAAAGTGCTTAGAAAAAAAAGTTGATTACGGTACCTTGATAGACTTTATATCCCTTCTATTTGTTTCGCTAAATTATTATTGGAGTTGTTCATTTAAATTTTCTTCTACTTTTACTCAAATATTGTCCATTTATCCTTTATCAGGGTGTAATTATCAAATTAATGGGGTAGTTGCATGAATTTTAGATAATATATTTTTTAAATACTGCATGAAATTTTAAAAATATGCTTCATTGCTGCGAAAAATAAATATTTTAAACAAAAATTTGGAAAACATCATTCAAACAACTTTGGGACCTTGACACATCACACTTTCCGTTTCACAGCCAATCAGCAATGCCGCATTTTCCCGAAAAAAATCAAAAAGTATAATTTTTAAACATCAAAAAAATATAACTTATTTCAAAAAATTTTCCGCAAGTAATGACATACAGTTTTTAACGACATTTGAATTGCACAAGGAAAACGAATATTTAAAAATATGCAACTAACAATTTTTACTTTCCTCAAAATAAGCAAATAAAATTTAAACTTAAATGTTTGTTAAATCGAGTACGTACAATTAAATTGAGTACGCACGTTGTCGTGCCGAAAAATAGTTTCTCTATGATTTTAAGAATCAGAATAATATTTCTATTATGCAATTTATTACTTTAAATAAAACAAAATTTCAACTTACAAAAAACATTTATTTTAACAATGTGTTTTGCGATTGAATTTTTTCTTACTATCGATTCTTAACAATTTTTGAAAATGCTTGACTTATAATAAATAAAGGCTAATTTTGTGGGGAAAATATTCCTTACAACTCTACTCTTACCAGTTTTGAAAGTAATTTTTCTATGGCTAAAATCGTTAAAACAATTTTTAAAAAAACATTTGAAAAAATTAATCACTATGTATATTTAAAATTATGGCCTTTTTAAAAAATTGGAAACAGTAGAGTGGTAGAGAATGTTTTTCCCCCAGAAAATAAGTAATTATTTATTAAAATTCAACCATTTTTAAAAAATTGGTAAAAAGCGACCGTAAGAAAAAATTCAATAACTGATGATATAACTTCAATTCTTAAAATCTTAGACGATTTTTTCAGATATTCAATTTATGGCAAGATAACAAAATTAAGAAAAAAATTTAAATATCAATTATATTTCTGCATTAGTTCTAAGATTAAATCATTCAATATTTGTATCTATAAGACACAGTTCCTTATATTATTAGTGATTTTGATTTTTTTTCCAGTTGTGTTTTTCAACTTTAATTTTATTCCCGATTAATGTATCATCTTAAGTTATCACATGTAAACCTAGGTACTCTTGAATAATCTTGTGCAATTCCAAGTAATATTATCCTATAAATAATATCTTGTAATCTTGTGTAATTCCATGTAATCTCGTGTAATCTTATGTAATCCTGTAATCTTGTAGGCGAAATAAAAATATAAAATTTAAACATTTTAAATACTATATTCAATATGCTACGAAACCTTTTTTGTAGGCGCATGTCACCTACTTTGACGATTTTTTTTCAGTTACAAGGCATAAAAAAATCGAAAATAATAGTAACGTAAAAAACTTACATGAAATTATATTATAAATTTTGTATCCTATGCAGGTATTATGAATTTCTAATATATTTTATTGTGTAAATGCTAAACTTAATTTATAAACATTCCTCGAAGCACGATAAATTAAATTTTTTAAGTGTTTTTAAATCCCAGGAATTTTTACATATATTATTTATATAAAAATAAATTGATATACGTTTAAAATATTTTTTGAACTTGAGTTGCCTGAATTAGATTTTTTTGTAATTTAAAGGTTTTCTGAATTTCGAATCATTTCTAGACTCATTCTTTTCCAAACTCGAATATTTTCTATTTGAATTCATATTAATTATTGCAAAGGATTTCCAATTTGAACTATTCTCAAAACAGCAAAGTTTTGCATATTTTTTGCAAATGTTTGATAGTACAAAAAATGAATGCTATTAGAGTACCCTCCCACTTATCGCACTACCAGATATCGCGACTTCCCCTACTTGTTTTGCTCCCACTACCGAAAAATGTAAGCGAACGCATTAAACAAAATGCTCGCGCCTAAACATAATTTCTTTTTTAATATTGACATTCAATTTAACCTACTTAAGAGGTTAATACTTAATTCTTCCTTTGATGTTAAGTACCTAATTCATAAATTGCTAGCAATTCTAGACCGGAAAAGAAAAAAGCTTAAATACCTGTCCAGAGTTCTCAAATATTAATATTTTTTTCAAAGAACACTTGTAAGGGAACACTAAGTTTTCTAGGATTCGTAGGTTGAATTAGTATAATAACCTCTGAATACTCTTTCTCACTTGTTTACTCAACTGTCAAATTTTTACATTAGCTTTTTTGAATAGATTCGATTTTCTTAACCAATCAGATATGAGGATAAAGCGCAAGGGGAGAACGATATTTAATATAGTGGGAGAACTCACTTAATGCGAATCCCAGTCCCAGACTGTCGCGATAAGTGAGAGGGTACTGTATTTAACTTTGTTTATTCTTAAAGCCATTCAAATTCAAATATTGGTTACTTTGTAAATTCTTTATTTTAAAATTGTGCAATTATATGTTTTTAAAATTTTGAACGCTTAAAATTTGATATTTCATACTCTTGAATGTCATTGAATCAAATTTCCTGATTTTTAAAATCTTTCAATTTGATATATCATTACTTTTTGAACGATATTCAATTAAAAATATATCGAAAATTAAGGCTTTCATTTGGAAATTATACTTTCAAAGAATACGATTGAAATATAAATTTGTTTATTCTTCAATAAATTTTTTTTCGATTTTGAACGTTTTCGAATTCAAAATGTTCCACCAATAAGTATTACAAATTAAAATGAGACATTTTTGGAAGATTTTTCTTCAAAAAGTCGAAAAAGTCATACTCGTTAAGGGGTAAAATGGCAATTTTACAGGAGAGCAAAAAAACATTCTGTAAAATCGAATTCACAATTAAAAAGAAAAAGAAAGAATATACTTTTGAGCTAATGTATTGCTTAGTCGAGACCCAAAAAGTTTCATTTGAAAGAACCTTCCAGTTATAAGAAAATATAATGGCATTTATGTCAAAATAGTGGCAACGCTCAAAAAAGGTGTCAATAGTGGCGTAAGTACGAGGCCTGTTTATTTAATAATATGACAATTATTCTTACCAACGGCGACCACAACTGCCAACAAGTTCATGAATGGGAAGAAATTTATCCTTAAAACCAGGGTGTAAATTGCGTAGGAAATTCCAAGGCTGAATACAACGGCGAGGATTGTTGTGACAGTAAGTAAAAGGGAAGTGGTGTAAGCCCAGATGCAAACTGTGATGAAAGCAAATCCGGATAATAAGAGGGACGAATCCGACACTAGGAGACGATCAAAGAGAGTACTTTTTAGTCCAAACTCGATGGCGACCACGCGAAACTTTCCGTAGCTTAATCCAGCGAAATTCAAGCCTTTGTAAAAGCCCAGAGTTGCGGAACTAGCAGCCATTGGTAGCATTAACATCGCTGAACGAAGGGTCGTATTTAATTTGCTCACTGAGCCTTGTTTCTATAAGATAATTGCATAATAGTCAGTACATTCGAATGCAAGTAAAAAATTCAAGCGACTTAAATAAACAAAATTGTAATTGTAAGACAGATTTTAGAAAATAATCTTACATTCACCGAGATGAAGTCTACGTCCAGAAGATAATGCAGGAGATGATACGGTGCATTGTGAGCATAACATTCAACTGGAACTCGTTTCTGACAATTGAGATCCTCCGCGCAATCTGGAGTTAATTGCAAATTGTGATAAAAGTAGGCGCATCTCTGAAGCAGAATTTCGACCCGCCCAAGGTCGGATTCAGTGACTCCAAGGCAAGAACTTCTATTGGAAAGAAGAGCCACGAAGTTCGCGGGGGACCAACTTCTACAACATTTCTGAGCCCCGGCACCATTTTCTGATTGCGTTTGGCACAAGGATATAAATCCTGGATTGGAACGAAGTGCGGCATCAATATGGCATTGAGCTAAGACACCTTCCATAGACCACAAACTTTTTTCTTCAGTCTCATAACGTAAAACAACTCGGGCATAGGCCGAGCTAGGAAGATTGCAGAAAAAGCCATCGTTGTCTGATTGACCTTCAAGATCTTCTATGCCATCTAAATGGTTCTTGCTTCCTAATTCCCGAAGCTCTTCCCATTTATCTTTTATCTCATCACTGGTTTCGTTCTTGAACTTCTCGAGCTTTTTCTCTTTCTGCTTATTTTTGTTCTTACCCTTTTTCTTTCGTGGTCCTTTCGTTGGGCGATTTTGGAAATTGGTTTCATTCTGGAATTCAAATGTAAGGGCTTAGTAACATTAGTAATTAAGTGAAGAATGTGCTAGAAGTTTTTGGAATTTGGTATAAATATCAAATCTGTTTAAACAATTTGTTAAAAGCTGTGTGAAGGGTTGATCAGTCTTGAAATTTGGTATGTAAGCCTTCGTGAAATCTTTCGAAATACTTCGAACAGGGTGTCTAGTGATCAGGCAAAGCGTTTTAACAGAATATGTAGTTGAATTTTCAACAAAAGAATTAAATTTTCAACATAGTAGTTGAATTTTCAAACTAAAAAAATTAATTTTCAACCAAATGGTTGAATTTTTAAACGAAAAAGATTAAACTTTAACTAAAAATAGTCGCATTTTCAACTAAATAATTAAATTTTCAACAACAAAAAAGAGGAAATTTCTAACCAAACGGACGAATTTTCTGTCCAAATAGACCAATGATCAACAAAACAGTTGAATTTTAGGCAAAAAAAATATGGCTTTTTAACAAAATAGTGGATTTTTCAACAAAATAATTCCATTTTCAACATAATAGTTGAATCCTTAATTCTGTAAACGAATTATTGAATTATCAACCTACAAAGATGAATTTTCAATCAAATTATCGAATTTTCAAACAAACAAGATTAAACTTCAACCAAAAACAGTCGCATTTTCAACCAAATAATTAAACTTTTTAGAAAAAATGTAAATTTTCAATAAAATAAGAGGAATTTTAAATCCAAAAAGACGAAATTTCTGTCCAGTTGGACCAATGCTCAACAAAATAGTTTATTGTCGACCAAAAAGTATGTTTTTTTAAAACAAAATAGTGAAATTTTCAACAAAATAATTATATTTTCAACATAATAGTTGAATTTTTAACAAATAATTATTGAACTTTCAAAAAATAAGTTACATTTTCAACCAAAGAGTCGAATTTTCAACTAAAATTATGAATCTTTAACCAAAAAGATGAATTTTCAACCAAGAAGATTAATTTTCTACCAAAAAGATGAATTTTCAACAAAATAGTCCAATTTTTAACCAGAGATAAATTTTAAACT
>CAKNWT010292242.1:0-10458 GCA_932066315.1 Andricus coriarius | reverse complement strand
TTATAGAAATATTTCATTATTGTATTTTTAATAAATAACTAATATCTATTATTAAAAATTAAGTGTTTACATTTCCGAATTTTCTATTTCGGATATTTCATAATTCGGCAAATTTCTGTCCAGAATTTTATTATTCGGGAATATTAATATTCGGTATTATTATAAACTATTGGGAATTTTTTTATTCCGGAGTTTTCCAATTTGGGAATTTTATTTTTTGGAAATTTTATTATTCGGGAATTTTATTATTCCGAAAATTTATTATTCGAGAATTTTCAAATTCGGTAATATTATAAACTGTCGGGAATTTTCCAATTCGGTAACATTATAAACTATTCGGGAATGTTATTATTCGGGAATTTTATTATTTGGGAGTTTTCCATTTCGGGAATTTTACAGTGCCCGAAATCTAATTTTTCGGAATTTTCAGTCCCGAAAAATTATTCTTGTCCAGGTTGTAAAACACATTAAGTTTCCTGCAATTGACGACATAACATGAAATATCTAATTGTGCGGAGCGTAGAGCTCCACGCTGGGATCGCGGCCAGTAGTGGGGGAAGTGGTGGGAGAAGAATAAATGCAGAGTCGTCAAGCTGCCGCTCGGCAACCGTTCAAAGACTCTTTTTCAATAATTTATATCTAATGGAATAATACAGATAAAAAATTTCTGATTGCACCCCTAGAAAGATCATTTAAAGAACTTATAGAATCCATCATAATCCGAAAATCGATTTTTTGCCTAGTAGGTCCCTTTTCTCAGATCGCGTCACATATTTACCTTTCAAAAATGCATAATAATTTTTAATCTTCCGTTATCTACCATCAATTACATAAAAATCTATGAAATTCATATTATTGATTTATTTATGTTCGCTGATCACAAGCATGAAGCCTAAAAAATCAAATATTGTCATTGAGTGTAAACATTTTGGCAGTTGCAATTTTTTCGCACAATTTTTTCAAAATTATTTTTTCTTTAAATACTCATCTTTGAAAAAAAGTAATGGTAACAGGTAATTCAAATTATTTTTTGTCGCGCGAAATTTTTCTTGAATATTTTTTTTTGTCTTGTAAAAAAGCAGAATAATTTTAAAGCTCCCGATATTCACTCATCAATTATTTTTTCTTTAATTTTTATGGCAATGCCGAATTATTTATTTAATTTATAAGTTATTGAAAATATTTTCAATAGTATCTCAGCATACTTAGATAGTTTTTACTTTAGAAAATAAACTGCACTTGTCAAAACGTTGCAATATTATAAAAACCAAAATGATAAATTTGTTAAAATAGCCGGAAATGAATTTTTTCAATTTTCAATCGTTAATAGCTTTTAATCTATAAGTTTTTTGTACATAACGTACATAATATTTTTTCCTTATTTTACCCCATATTTTCATAATAATTGGTTTAAAATCGAAAAAAAATTTTTTGCAAAAAATTGTTTAAACAAAATTCTTAATAATAATTGGCACCATAATATATTATTAAAGCATCTTTAGAAGATATTTTAAAATAATATTCTATGAAATAATATTTCAAGGTGAAATAAACAGCCAAAAATATCTATAAAACAATGATTTTGGGGTTTCAATTTATAATTTAATGAGATTTTAATAAATAAATTATATTTAGGCAAATATCGGCAGACGTTTTCAAGTTTCTTAGGTACCTATAAATAGTATTGACCACTTTTAATAAAAATATTGAGGAAATATTACGGTAGGCTATAACTTTTCTATAATTGTACTTTTATTTTTTAAAGAAATCTTATCCAATTTTCATAATTTTCCTATTGATTTAATAGAAAAAGAAAGCTTAATCGAGAATTTGTATTATAGTATGTGTAAAGTACTTACTTTCCTGAGTCGAATCCACTTTTTTGAATAACGACACATGCAATAAGCTCGGATATATGCTGCTTCACAGGTCAAGAACGTTTGTTACTCGAATATGAATGAAATGCATATCTTACCTGTGTGTTCTCTTATTATATCTCCACCACTGCAGGTGCATGATAACGAAACTGTAACTTCGAATTTTGTAACTTCATATCTCTATTTATCGAAGTATGTTAAAGGAAAGACCGATCTAGTAACTTTTTTTTTCTCACCATGTCCCATTTTTTGCATTGACAGGCACCACTGTGCAGCGCAAAATCTCCCGGTATCTTGCATGTGAAAAGAAAGGGTTGAAAATTTCAATAAAACACCCTACATAATTTATGGACGACCCCCCCTATGTTTATTCATATATTATTATTATTTCGTGAAATTATGATTATTACAGTCAATATTAATAATAGGATTACTAGATTCAACTCTTAAGTAATTTTTTTTTAGTGATTCGCAGACTTGAAAATATCTTACGCAAGAAATGGTAGTGACCCCGTACCCCACACCCAAAATACTTCACGTAATTTATACACGGCCCCTTAATTCAATAGACAACATTTAACTAAAGGTTTATGTATGCTGAAATGGTTGTTAAACTCCTCAAGGAGTAAACCTTTCCACTCCTGGGTTTTGATTTGAAGTTTGTTTGCAGGACTGAATGGAGACTCCGTGGATGGCGAGGCAGCTGACGGGGACGAGCAGATCTATTGGCTGAGACCAAAATTGAGGCCCTCACCTGCTCAATCACCAAGTGATGGAGCGACCGCAACTACTGGAGACAAGGGATGGCTGAACAAGAAGCTTAAGCCGAAAGTCACCTTTAACGACCTGCCTAGTACGTCAGGCTCGCGGTAACTACCCTCCTCCCTCCTCTTGGTGTCTTTTGTGTCTGTCCGTTAGTTTGCTGGGTGTTCTTCCTCCTCATTTCGCTGCACCTAATCACCACTCTCATCAACATTGACAGACAATTTACCGCGCGAAGTTTCAGTTCTCTGACCGTTCACCGTCTCCAGTCTCCACCACCTAACGTGTCCAGACAAAGACAATCTTGCACTGTTCACTCACATCAGTGTACTTGAGAGAAATAGTATCATCTAATCCTGTGAAAAGTTTGAGTTCAAATTAACACAGCATTTAAAGAAAAGTGTAAATAATTTGCTCATGTTTTATTTATAAGTATTGTTATAGTTATAAATATTTTTTCAGGGTGGCCGTAGGTCAGGGAAAACATGGAAAAGTCCGGGAATTCTGTAGGTCAGGGAAAGTCAGGGATTTTGAAAAAAAATGGCAAAAGTCAGGGGATTTCTATAAGAAGGACTTTCAGTCACTATCAGGAATAATCAGAGCCGCGACAAATCATTTTTTAGTCACTTCTTAAAGATAAAGTCACTGTAGTCATTTTTTTATTAATAAATTAACCCGTGGGTTAACCACTATTGAATTCAAGCCTACACCTATTTCTGCATTTTCTTGAACGTTTTAAACATATTTTAGGGCATTTAAACAAATTCCTAAAATTTTTCCCAGATGTCAATAGTTTGAAAGGATTTTTAAGACTTTAGAGTATTTTGAAAAATTACAAAGAATTTTCCAGAGCTTTGAAAAGTTTTTAGTAGAGTTAACAAATTTGAAAGGATTTCAGAAGATTTTAACATTTTCAGACTTTTTTTTTGAATTCCAAGGAATTTTCAAGAGCTCTAAATAGTTTCCAGGTAATTCCAAAGATTTTAAAGAATTTAAAATATTTTAGGATATTTTAAAAGATTCCAATGCATTTTTAAGAGCTTTGAAAAGTCTAAAGGAATTTCAAAGAGTTTCAAACGTTTTCGGGCATTTTAAGAGATTCTAAAGAATCTTTATTATATTTTAATGATTTTAAAGGATATCATAGGATTTTAGGGTTGTTTAAAACGTCCAACGAATTTTCAAGAGCTTTAAAAAGTTTTACGAGAGTTCAAAATATTGCCAAAGAATTGAAATTTTTCAGGGTATTTTAAAAGATTCTAAAGAATTTTATAAGATTTGTGAGAATTTCAATGATTTAAAGGCATTTTAAAAGCTGTCTGGTTATCTTGATAAATTTTCTGGTATTTCAGGAAATATCATATTTCATTTAATTTTACGGTATTTCATAATATTTTAATGGATTTCGAAGAATTTATCAAAAAGAAATTATGTATTTCAAACATTTCAAATATTTCAAGGTATTTCCAAAAAATTTGAAATAAATTAGGGTATTTTTAATAGATTTTAATAATTATAAGCGATTTCAATGAATTTAAAAGATTTTAGTCTATTTTTAAATTTTCCAAGTAATTTCTAAGAGCTTTAAAGAATTTGGAGGGATCTCAAAAAATTTCAAAGTATTTGACAAAATATAGGGAATTTGAAAATATTCCAAAGAATCTTTGATTTATTTCGATAATTTGAAGGGATTTTAAGGGGTTTGTAATATTTCAGGGTATTTTAAAAGATTCCAAGGTATTCTCAAGAGATTAAAAAAATTGCAAGGGATTTCCAAGGATTTGTATGATTTCAAAGGAATCAAAAAAGTGTTCATCCGCTTGTAATGAATTTTTTCGAATTTCGAAAAGATATAGAATGACTTTGCACGAGCTATAAGGTTTTAAAATATTTTAAAAGATTCCACGGAATTTTTCCAGATATCTGAGGATTTCAATAATTTTAATGGATTTTTGAAGCTCTCAAGGTATTTCAATAAATTTTCTACGATTTCAGGAAATTTCGTCAGATTTAATAGAATTTCACGAGATTTTGTAATATTTTAGTGAATTTCAAAAAATTCATTCACAAAAAGGAATTCATTTGGAATTCACCCGAATGTTTATTAATTTATTGTGAATCCTTTTAAATTCATTTGAATTCTTCGGAGTTATCTTGAGTTTTTTTAATTCACTTGAATTCTTCTAAATTTACTCAATTCTACTAAATTGATTGGATTTTTAAAAGCTTTGTTTAATTCGTCCTAATGCCCTTTAAACTCACCTAGGATTCTCAGTCATATCATGAAATTATTTTGAATTTCCTTACATTTTTCTAAACTCTTTTCAAATTTACTGAACTTCATCGAATTCTTTTCATTCGTGGAAATTCCTCTAAACTCACCCCACTTTTACTGAAATAATCCTGATAAATTTCATGAGATTCTTTGGAATTCTTTTAATTTTATTTTTTATTAATGCACATTTGTCACTTTTAGTCACTCTTAGGGTTAGAAATTGGTCACTTTTTTCAAGTAAATGAGGCTGTGACAACCCTAAGAATTATAAATAAAAAAGTTATAAATTTTAGTTTAAAATTATTTGATTCCATTCATAAAAGGTTCTGTATTAATAATGTTACAAGATTAGAATGTAGGTATTTAAATATTAATGGTCAGGAAAAATAAAAATTTGTCAGTTTTGCCGCCACCCTGTTTTTCTATTTTTTATAATATTCAACCCAAAGCTCAAGCTTTTTAAAGGCAATTACAACGAAATTAGATCTTCTAGTTTTAGATCGTGATAGAGTAGTAGGTATTGTTAGACTGTCTTGTTAATTAATATTGCATTCTGAAATCCGTTGTTAACGCGATAAACCTCTGGCGATGCACTTCAGGGATTACTACGTAAGAATTTGTCTTAAAATAATTAAGTGTTTACCATTTTATCTATCTTGAGCACAGCTAGACTCTATGCTCAAAAGTTTATTTTATTTTATACATTTTCTAGCTCCTTATTTATTCATCATTTCCTTTTGTCTTTGTGATGTTGAAATTGCATGTATTATTTTATCATTTATAACCATCATTCGAATCATTCGTCTAGTCGAAATTCATAGTGCGTCTTGACAATTTGTGAATGTTGTTTTTTACACTAATTTTTATTGTTTTAAGTTGACACAGTTTCCATTGTTATTTAGCACAATTGTATGTACGTTTATGTCTTTTGTAATTAATTTTTTGAAATACACACCGACTTTCGTTTAACAAAATTATACTAACATTCAGTTATTCACAAGTCCTCATAATATGGCTTTATTACACAATTTTTCCTCAATCGCAATTGTCCTGCACCTCCTTATGCAATAACAATTTATTATTATGTATGATTCTTTGCGACTAATTTGAGTGTTTTTTAACCTTCTCGCTTATATCAACGCTTGTCATCTAATATTTTAGTACCCACGTATTGCAGTAATTTTCAAAAGGGCAAAGTAAATCTAGTCTTTTCCAAATTAAAATTTTACTAGAATTGTTATATCTGTCTGTTAAAGTCTCGACGGAAATCGATGTCTAAGATTATTTAGAAATGAATGGCCTCTGGCATCCGCCGATTTTGTTACCTCAAGATGAAATGAGAAGGAAATATTGCTACTTCCTGTAGAAAAGCTTCGCTCTTTTTGCAATCACGTCGTTTCTTCTAAAGGAACACTTTCATCTCGCCTGTCCCTTTGATAAGTCTCGTAGTGTGTATTTATTGATACACGCTACAAGAAAGTCGAGTGAAAACGCCTTAACGTCGGGTATCTTTGATGTTTAAGTAATAAGGGAAAAGCCAGACGAGGTGTCGCTGATGGGGGACCGGACGATGATGGGGACTACGCCACGTTACGCGAATTACCAATGATGACTTCCCTGGACCCAGCTGACGATTCCGCTTCAGAAGAAAATAAGGTGAGATTCAAATTAAATCACATCTTTTCACTTTTCAGCTCTCATAGATTGTGTACCTTTCCAAACTGACGATTATCTTTTTCTTATTCTTTTCTTAGCTATTTGCACTTTCTTTTTCAGTGAGAAAGACTCATTCTCGCTAGTACACAATATTTATTTTTTTATTTTTTTATTTTGACAGTGGGGAAGGTGGCTTGTACTTCGTAGGACTGGTATTCCTAAATTTACAGACGTAAGAATCACGATTTTTTTCAAGCCTTGGACTCACAAAACTTTATACTAATTTTATATACTTACTAACTATTCTTTTTCATTACTAACTGATTATTGAATAAGCATAGGGTGGAATGTTTAGAGGAAATGTGTGTTAGAGGACTGTATTCGTTAGAGCGTGTGATTATTATACAACTCTACAAACTAAAAACATTTTATTATTTGCTTACTTTATTTTTGTAGATCCTTAAATGGACTAGATACTCAGGGGCCCTGCATCAAATACGTTACCAATTTGTGGGGAGGATTAAATTAGTTGAAATATCAACTATTACATTTTTCATTTATGAATATTTAACTACTTGATTGAGAAATGCGCTCTTTTGTTAAAAATTCACTTTTTAGTGAAGATTCATGATTTTAGTTAAAAATTCACCCGTTTGGTTTAAAATTAAACTGTGTTCTTGAAAATCCAACTATTTCAGTTAAAGATTCATTGTTTTAGTTGAAAATTCATTTATGTAATTTAAAATTCAACTCTAGTGGTGGAGAAAGAAGTTGGGAAATGGGGGGTGAAGGGGGAAGTAAGGAGAGGGAAAGTATGGGTGGGGGAGATTTGAACGACTCAATTAACGTCCTAATAGGCTACGAAATCCTTTTTTGTAGGCGCACGGCGTCTACTTTGTCTACTTTTCCCCTTTTTTTCTCGTTTTTTTCTCTTGAATGCGAACTTGAATTAATAGAACCCAATAAGCAAATCCAAATACTTTGAGTTAAAAGGTAATTTACTTCGGTTGAAAAGTCTAATATTATATTTTTGATTCGAAATTCAGCTGGTTTGGTTAAAGATTCCAAGATTTGGTTTAAAATTTAATTCTTTTGTTGAAAATGTAACTATCTGATGAAAAATGGAACTATTTTGTGCAAAATTTGTTTCATTTTTTGGTCTAAATTCATTTTTTTTACTGAAAATTTAACTATTCCATTTTTGGTGGAAAATTGATCTTTTTTGTTAAAATGTCAACTATTTGGTTAAAAATTCGTGTATTTTATTAAAAATTTGTCATCTTTGGTAAAGAATTAATCTTCTTGGTTAAAAAATCATATTTTTCATTGAAAATCAAACTATTTGGTAAAATGTTGAACTCTCTTGTTGAATTTTTTTTTTTTTTAGTATTCATAATTTCCTTTTTGGGTCAGGAATTGATATTTTTAATTAAAAATCAATTTTTTCATCTCGAAAATCCATTTATTTGGTTGAAAGGCAATGTATTTTCTTGAAAAATCGTCCTTTTCGTAGAAAATTAATCTTGTTGGTTTAAATTGAATTCTATTTGGTTAAAAATGCCACTGTTGTGGTTGAGAATTCAACTATTTTGTTAAAGATTCGCCTTTTTTGGTTGAGGATTCAACTATTTCGTTGAAAATTCATGTATGTTATTGAAAATTTGTCTTTTTAGTAAAGAATTAATTTTCTTCGTAATAAAATCATATTTTTGGTTGAAGATTCAACTTCTTTGTTGACATTTTTTAAGATTCATCATTTTAGTCGAAAATTGATCTCTTTGCTTGAAATTTCAACTATTTTGTTGAAAATTCGTTTCTTTTTTGATTGAAAATTAATTTTTTTAAAGTAAAAATGTAAATATTTAATTTTTGTTTGACAATTGACTTTTAATTTTTTGACTTTTAATTGAAAATTTTAGTATTTGGTTGAAAATGGATCTCTTTTGTTGAAAATTCGTCTTTTCAGGTAGAACATTAATCTTTTTGGTTAAAAATTAATCTGTTTTGGTTGAAGATTCAACTAATTTGTTGAAAATTCTTCTTTTGTGGTTGAAAATTCAACTATCTAATTATGAAATTTTTTTTTTGTACATTCATATTTTGGGGTTGATAATTCATATTTATGGTTAAAAAATGTACAATTTGTTTAAAAATTTATCTTTTTTTGCTTGAAAAATTAACTATTTGGTTGAAAGTTGAACTACTTTGTTAAGCATTAATTTTTTCACCTCCTTAATTCAAATGTTAACTATATTGTCATATTGATAATTCGTCTTTGTGAATGAAGAATTAATCATGTTTGTTGAAAATCCATCCTTTTGGTTGAGGATTTAACTATTTTGTTAAAAATCCATCTTTTTGGTTGAATTAAACTGGTTGCAATATTGATTTTTTGTTGTTGTTGAAATTGGAAAATTTAAAAGTGCACCTTATTTAATTATTTTGTTGAAAATTCAACTGTTTTGTTGTCGTTGTTGCCAATTCATTTTTTTGGGTAGAAAATTCATCTCTTTGGGTATAAAAGTAATCATTATTGCTTGAAAATTCAACTATTTAATTGAAAATGCAATATATTTTTACTTGAAGTCTCAAGGAATTTAAAGAGCGGGCGGGGGGGGGGGGGTGAAAATAGACAAAAACACCAGCGTAGTTTATGGATGGCCCCTTATCCAAAGGTACTAAATTCGAGTCAAACTACCGAAGACCTTAGAGTGGTTCAAGATGAAAATTAGTATAAGTAGTGAATTTAAATCATCCCTTAACCGAAAGTCTTTTTGAAAAGTTTTGTAGGATTTAATTATTGTGAGTGAGTATTTGTGTATAGAATACAATAGAGATTGATAAAGTGCCCACTACTAACATGAGAGATAGGCATTTAGGCCGCTTACTAACCCAAAATACTAACGCAGCACGTGTCTTGGCAGCTTCTGGAGTGTGTAAACGACGACCAAGTGACTTACTATGCAAGTGGTAACCGCGATCTGCAACCTTCGGAGGGCGACCCTTCTCCTCTTCTCACCCCTGAACCTTTACCTGATCCTGCCATGGAGCCGCTTCCGTTACCACCGCCAACTCCTCCCTCCGAACCATCCACTGAAGTCGTCTCGGCGCCCCTAATTATTAACGCCCAGGTACTAACTAACGCCTGCTAACTGCCTGCATATACTTTGTAATGCTTGTGAACCTATCTTTCCGATAATATTTTCTGTGAACCTTACCCATCAAATTCATGGTGTCTACTCACCTGGAAAACCTAGAATTTTTACATACGTAGAAAAACTGGAACTGCCAGGCAGTTTTTTCGAGAGCATTCTCAAATTTTTATAAATTGTAATATTAAATGAAGTAAGAATGTTTTTTTTATTTGTAAAAGTAGCTTTATATTATTCGATTTAACTATTTAGTTAAAAATTCGTTCTTTTTCTAGTTGGAAATTAACGTTTTTAACTGAAAAATTAGTTATCATATTTTTGGTTGAAAATCAGGGACCAGACCGAAAGTTTCGTTCCATTTCGTTATTAATAGAAAAAAATAATTTTTCACTAAACCTTGAACTGCTACTTCTAGACTAGGACGAAATTAGATAATATCTGAAATTACATTAATGATTTAATCAAAATTATTTTTTTTAATTGTCAGTAACGAAATGGAACGAAAGTTTCGGTCGGGTCCCTGTTGAAAATTGATTTTTTTAGTTGAAAATTCAACTATTTGGTTGAAAATTCTTTCTTTTTGCTTGAAAAATCAACAGTTTAGATGAAATTTTTATCCTCTCTTGCCTGGAAAATCTTTTTTCGTTTTTCTTTCAGTTGAAAATTCAACTACTTGGTTGAAAGTTAAATTTTTTTGCTCAAAAATCATTTTTTTTATTGAAGATTCATCATTTTA
>CAKNWT010292236.1:0-21406 GCA_932066315.1 Andricus coriarius | reverse complement strand
CTTGAGGTGTTAATGTTTAAGATTCGGTATATCGGGTGCTGAAAGACTTATCACTGATTGTTTCTCCACCTCTTCATCAATTCTCAAATAATGTTTTGTTTTTTTCCAGTTCACCTATTTTCTTTCCAACGCAAAATTTATCTTCTAGTGATTCTTCCACATTCTTTTCGATTCCTGTATAGTAGTACATAATGATAATAGAATCGAAGTGGTAATATAGTAGTATAGTAGTAGTAAAACATGCCCAAGAAGAGGATTTTCGCGTGGGTGTCTTTCGGTGGGCGTCGCGTCTGCCTCGTCGAGTGCATCTGACCTCTGACCTCTTCTTCCTCTTCTTCGTACTCTCTATCCTTCTCCTTCCTTCTTCTTTTCTCATTGTCAGTCCTCTGCCTCCTTACTCCTTTCCTTGATCACGCATGCAGATTTAAAAGCGCGAACATACGTAGACACAGAAACCAATCCTTGATGTTTTGTTGGTGAGGATGAAGGGGGTACCGCGCGCGTGCAATTATCCTACGCGTGCGTGGGCGACCCCTTTCCAGTTTCCACTGCGACCACCACCTTAACCTCCTTCTTCGTCATATACCTTTCACAGTGAACCGCTTATCTCTTTTGCTCTCTTCGGCTCCTCTCGAACCGCGATATGTCAGTAAGGTCTTCCTGCCCCGTCCGGCCGAAAGCGTTGCATAATGCAAATTTTATTTCCTGAAACCTCTAACCTTCGACCTTCTCAGCCTCAAGACACAGCACACATATACATAGAGAGAGATAGAGACTTGATGAGAGAAGACGTAGCGTCATTGTTGCAAACTGTGGTTTTCCGCATGAATGAAATTCGTGGGGGACTCTTAATGTATCGTTTCTTGACCCCTACGCGTTTCCGGCGAGGCAACGGGATAGAGCTTAGCATCAGAAGTCATAAGTCAAAGCCCTTTGACTGTTAGAGCGTCCATCTCGTTCTGCAGAGTCGTGGGATAATCGTATTAGAGAGTTTTATTATTAGGCTGTTTATGCCGGAGTCATCGATGATTTTCAGGTTACCTGAGGCTTTCTAGGAAGCGAAATGCACGACGCACGTGGGTTGTATTGTGATAGAGCCAGTTAGAATAGAGAATATTTATTAATTAATTTGACATTGATGGCGGATGAGTTGTTGATTTCTGATGCTGGATTGCTGATCTTATGATAGGAATTCTCTGACCCTGTGAGTTTCATTAGGAATGTAAGAATACTTTTATTTATGACTTCATCCATGACTCTTTGTATTTCTCTCTCTTCCTCACACTCCCTTATATCATGAAGTTATCAACCCCTTTTTACCTAATAAGGCCCCCTCCTGCTCCTATCACCGTCCCTCTTTACCAACCCTCTTTTCTCCTTTTCAGATGCAGGGCACTCACTTCCACTCCCCCCCCCCCACAACATGTTATCCTTCACCCCTTATAAACTCCCAACCCCATATATCCTCCCCACCTCATCTCCAACTTTCAATCCTTCCTTCTCACAACAGTCACCCATATACTCATATTTATACCATCCATCTATACCTATCTGCTCCTCTCCTTTTTATTGCCTCTTGTCCTCACATGACATCTCTTTATCTCGCCCTTTTATACTCTCTCTTCTATACTCCCCCTCGTCTTCTTAGACCCTCTTGCTTCTCTTACCCTAAAATACTTGAACTATCTACCCCTGTAGTGTTCACCCTCTATTCCATCCCTCTCTCTTCCATACCCTTCTTTTTTCCATTTCCACTTTATTCTTCAAACAGCTTTTAGACACCTGTCCCTCTTTCCGAACCTCATATATCCCCTCCCCACCTCTTCAACAACTATCTGTCCTTCTACTGACTACTCCACACTACATCCAATATACTCCTCCTTTAAGTATCCTTTCTCCCTCTTTACATATCTTCTCTTGTCATATGTAGTCCTCCTTAGTTGTCTGAACCCATCCCTCTTATTTCCTTAGTACACATCCCTCACCCTCTTAGTTCTTATACTATTTGCATTCATCAGCGATGATTCCTCTTCCTTTCCAAATCCTCACTTCTCCACCGCTCTAACGGACCACTGGCTTACTTTCCCACTCTCCTTAGCCCTTATATACTGTACGCATTTACTAGACTTTATCCTTACAACCTTATATGTCATACCTTACCACCTTGTCTCTTGACCTTCCCCCTTACCCCCGTCTCCTATTCATCTATACACTCTGCAACTATTACTGCCTCTCAACTATTCTCCTCTTTACCAGTCTGCGTCTCTCCCATATACTTCTCTTTACTTCATATCCTCGTTTATACTCGCTTTTTATCTCGCCTTTTTATCCCCTCTCTTATAAACACCTCCTGCTTTCTCCTATACTGTTCAAGTAACCTTCACCTCTAACACTCATCTGATTTTTTTCTCTCGTTTTCATACCTCGATACTCTACCCTACTGTACCCATTTTAGACTCCTGGAGTCCTGGACCTTTTCCCTCTTCTCTTTCCCTCAAAAACTCCACCTTTTATCCTACTCCAACCTCTTCGTGTCGTTACCCTTCATCCCTTTAACCTGCTGCCCTCTCAAATATACATCACCCCCTCCCTCTCACTTTTTCTCACCTCATCGGTCTAGTGACCACCTCTCGCCCTTAACCCCTCTCTTAAATAAAAAAGAAGACTCTAAATTTAAATCTGGAAGTATGAATTGTCGTGGAGGGTTTGTCGATACAAGTTTGTAGATAAAGACAAGGGTTCGATGGAAACGAATCCATTAAGTGAGAGCGCGGATTGAGCAATAAACCAACTGGGAGGTAAGTTTCCTTTCCTTTGGCTTTCGAAGAGATCCTCCAGTCTCGGGATCTCTTATTCCTGTCGGGCCCGCATTCCCGTACAAGATGTCGCGCCGATAAAATCCTCCCGCCAGGCTCCCCTCGAGCAATTCATTTAAACATTCCCCGTGGTGGTCGCACGACAAATTACTCCCCAAACCCGCGCACAACGTCCAAAATCCTTCTGAACTCCAGACTTGAGGTCTATCTCCATTCAGAGATCTACCCCACTTTTCTTGTTCTTATCCTTCTCTCTCTCTCTCCTTTATTTTATGTTCGTTTCGTTTCACATATTGCATACACTTATTGGACAAAGAAAAGTTAATCACTGGAATATATGACTAGTTTTTCGCATCAATATTTCTGCACTATTGACAGACTAGTTATAGATCTGAAATCATATCTGAATTGACCAAATTCATTCTTTAAACTTTTAACCTTAAATTGGAAACTCTGGAAGGAAACTACAAATTAGTAGCCGTAACAACTCAAATTTGACAATCTAATTCTTGAAATATTGAAAATTCTATAAGCTTGAAGGCGATATAATTACGGCTGCAAGGAATTCCACGAGGATTTCCAGCACCAAGTATTTATAAGTATAGCATTGTTACTTTTGAACATTCGAAATTGTACCAGTGCAAACCATGATTATTGAAGATTAGGATTTTTCATTTTCATCCGCAAAAGTTAATATTTGAACGGACCTAAAATAATTAGAAATTAATCAACGTTAAATTCAAAATCTTTAATATTTAGAGCCATCAAGATTGAGCGGATTTGTTGACAGAGATAAAAACTAAACCAAATAAAAGGTTTTGTATTGAGCAATCATAATTGATTATATAGTAATATTATTATATTCGATAATTGACCAACACAGTTCGCTCAACTACCTATTTTGTTCAGCAACAAAGAACAAGAAAAGAATTGAATGAAAAGATGGAATCTCCCAAAACTCTTTAGCTAAAAGACACGTCTATTGAAAACACCTACAAATCTTCTGAAATACAAAGGTAGGAGACAATAGCGACAATGATTTTCCCAAAACGCCTTTCCTTGGAACCAAGAATTTTTATTTGAAAAAGAAGTGAGGAGTCATTCCCGTTTTACACCTCTAAGAAGGACCTTATCGAGGTAGAAGATCTCTCGGATATTTCACATCTCTCTCCGATTACTGACTGAGATCTTTCTCCGTGAAAGGCTACTTGGTCCACCTGAAGGAATTTGTACTTCTCGGGTCAGAAACGGTCCACAGAGACGGACAGCTTCCGGAAGCATGGAGATATATCGTAAGAGATTGCGAGAACGTCTTCTCCAGAGTTGACACCATCTCGTAAATATAACTAGGAAAGATAGTGCTCGAACCTTTAAGAGGGATGCTAATATATCTCTCATCTTAGTTAATTGACCTGGAGATTCGAATGGCTGTGCCATGTATCTCGTTTCTTCTGACACCTATGGGCTTATGCTACAGGAGTTTCTTTTCGATAAATCCTCTTCGGCAAAAGGACGATTTGAAAAATGGATCTCCAATGGACATAACAGTAATCGGTGTCTTGATTAGATTGCAGTGGATTTTTGACACGGTTCAGATTTTTAAATGAAGATGTATACAAATGTTGGACACCAAGGAAGAATTTTTATCGCTTATCAATATTTGTTTCAGAGTATACAGGCGTTATGAAAATGACCGCAAAATTTCATTATCGAAACTCATTGACTTCTTTATATAATCAATTTAAGAAATATCTAATTTAATAAATATATGAAGAAAGTTTTCTCCATTAAATTATGTTTTAGAAAATCAATATATTATACGTTTCACAGAAAAAACAGAAGTGAGTTTGTCTTGCAGTTAATTTTCAAGTAGATAAAGTTGAATTTTTTCGCATCGAAACAAAACAAGATTCAATAGAGTTGGCATGATAACAATTTCCCATATGGTGGGTAAATCTTAACACGCGAAGGTAATTTTTGTTGCAGATAAAGATTACTTTGAAATCGCTGTAAAGATAATATTTTGTTTTTTTCTGTGTTTGTATCATAGAATGTTCATGTTGTTAAACAAGGATTTGCATAATGAAAACCCTGAAAATATGGATCTCATTCTAAAAATGTTGTTTGAGAGTTTCTTATTTCATTTTCATCATTTTTATTGTACAATATTTATATCATTTATATTTTTTGTACATTGTAATCACACAAAAATACTAAAAAGTGTCAACAAACTTCAACCATAGTTAATTTTGGCTTTAAAACACGTTCAATATTGTTAGGAAAACTGTCTTGGATACAGAAAATATCATGTGAAATTTGAATAACTGCTCATTTGTACTTGCTTCCAGGGTATTAAGGCTTAATTTTAGCAAAACATGCTCAGGTAAAATAAATGCGACTATTTTTCAAATAAGACACTCGACAAATATTTTCATGGTTTGGAAGTATCCCTGTATCACTGATATATTAGTAGTAGTGATTTATTTGTTTGAGAATCATTCGATCCATTCAAATAGATTACAGTTTAATTCTAAAACTAACTGTTATTATAAAAAATAAAAACAAAAAATCAAATTAAATTTTGATGGTAAACATTATCCCAGAGGAGATAAACCGTGCCTACAACAAAAGCAAATAAATAAAAATAATAAATTTAAAAAACCTTGAACTATATAATTAATGCAGATAATGCGCAGCTTTTTCTTACAACACAACTAAATTCACGGTTTAATATAATTATATTTACTCATATAACTAAAAATACATTTAAAAAATCGCGCTTGTTCGAGAGCTGGACATGTACAACAAAGCATCACTTGACGCATCCAGCAGCACGACATGAGACACAAGATCGCTACACTTCTGATAGCAGAAATATTAACCAGATGCGTCTAGTAACTTTAACTAGAACTTTTTTTGAGTGCTTGACAAATTTCAAGGTATTTTAAAAGATTTCAAAGGTTTTTAAATATTTAAGGGTGTTTCCCAGAATTCCAAGGAATCTTCTAAATTTAAAAAAAAAATTGAAGGTATTTCCAAGGATTTTTACGATTTTAAGGAATACAACCAATTTTTGTGCGGTTCTAAACAATTTCGGAAGGGATTGTTAAAGGATTTTAAAGGATTGCATGAAAAAATGCATGGACGTGAAGGAAGTTAGAGTATTATGCCAGGACAGAAAAGTGTTGCTACAAATAGTTTATAAAAAGAATGTGAGTAGAGTGAATGATGCATGAAACAAACACCTGGGATACTAATGGGCCCAAATGGGAAACCACACATAACAATTTTGTTAGGCTCTTCACGTGGGGTGATCGCTAGAGAGATTGATCAGCAGCCTGGGTCGGAGCAGTGTTGCGGAACGAGCGTGTTATTTAAATAAATAACACGAGAATTCTAGATCAATCTAAAATATTTGTACCTTACGCCTATATACCTATCTACCCTATACTTATATACCCACCCACACACTACTACTTTCCAACCGAGCAATTTTATTAATTTTATTAATTTTTATTAATTTTATTAATTTTAAGTACTACATTTTTTAAATTCATATTAAAAGAGTCATAAATCGTTGAAAGCGAAATAGTATCCGCATAAAACCTACCGAAAGCATTAAGAACTTTACATTTTGAGTTAGTTTTATCTGGTTAACAAAACTAACATAACAACCTAAAAAGTCAAAAACTGGTAACGTTCCTGATTCAGCATTTAAAAATCAAGAAAATTTAAAACAAATAATTGTGACTTAAACTTTTTAAGCGAAACTATACTTTAGATTCAAGGTCTCAAAAATGAAACTATTTCAGAATTGCGCGCATTCAAATATAGAATTTCAAATTGAAATTATAGAAATTTTAAAAATGATAAAAATTATTAAGAGATATATAATGTCGTAGCAAATGACATTCAAAGTTTATGGATAGATATTATTACTAAAAATTGAGATTTCCCTTCCAAAAAAAAATTCACTGTCATTTTCACCGGTCAAAATTGAAGGCTTTCAAATATTGTAAACCTTAAAAGTTTAATCATCACAAACTTCTTTTAAAATTGAAACATTCTGAAATAAGAATCGTGAAACTAGGTCGTTCAAAATTAATAATTTTCAAATTGTGCACCATACTTTTTCAAATTTATAATCTTAATCGAAAGTGCAAAATTTGAAAATCAATTATAAAGCACTTCCATGCAAGCTGAACAACTTCATGTTCCTTCAAGTCCAAGATGATTTCAAAACTGACGTATAATACTATATGATTATTATTATTATTATACCATCAAGCCTTCCGGGATATGCGTATCTTATTTGTTTCTAGCCTCGTTATACTGTCAAGTAATTCATGTGAGAAAAGTGAGAGAGGGAAGTGTAGAAGGATATACAAGGAGAAGGTATACATTTTCAGATAAATCTAAAATTACCGTGTTGCTTCTTTAAAGAACACGTTCGTTCCGCAACACAGCTCCGACGCAGGTAGCTGATAAATTTCTATAGCAATCACCTCAGGCGAAGAGTATCACCAAAGTCATCATATCTCGTAGATCACACAAAAATACGCAAACTTACTGATAATCCCACAGTAAGATCCATACTCTTACTGTAATCACATCCACTAAGTAAAGCTCTCCACGGGGACCCATTAAATCATCCCGCTGACACTCTTTATCAAACATTTCGTATAGGCTATTTTTCTCCACACTTTCCTATGAATGAATTTGAATATCATTACATATAATATTTTGCAATCTTTCAAATATTAATATTTTTTAAAATTTTTCTCTATTTCTCTATAGATTCGCGCCTGCTTCTCTACTTTCTTTCTGAACATCTCCTCCATTTTTGTTTCCTACTCTCATATTCCACTCGATTCTTCTTCTTTGCCACTCATTTCAACATGAATGTATTCACGCTGCGCAGATAATAACGGGGTACATTTATACCCCAAGTCCACGAGTCGCGACACAGCGACAGACTCGTGCCACGGGAGGCGGTTCCACGACTCTTCTTCGTACTCTTCGAGGTGGGACATCCCCTTGTGTCCCCCCATAATTAATACCGTCGCGACCATGTATAAGAACATCTGTATTTACTTGCACACGTCTGCGTTTTCGCAAAAGAGCACTCGCCAGTGTTGGATATTTTCCTATGGAATTTCTTTTCGCATTAATGCACGACGGGACATTTACATGATGGTCTTTCGACGTTTGAGTCCTGCTGAAGCCAAAAAGAACTTATAACTGTTTCTTTAGATTATTTAAGGGTGAAAATAAAAAATCGACAAAAGCTTGTCCCGAGAAAATTATAGTCTTATTTTAAATAATATCTTGTTTTACATGTAAGGATTTTTTAGCACACGAGTTACACTACAATATCATAAAGTAGATGTAAAATCTTTAAAAATTTCGAAATGGTTGACGTTCTTAAGTATTCAAAAACTTTCATGTGACCTTTTAAAACATAAAATGTGTGAGTATACTTTTCCAGAATACAGCGTTTTTTTATAATTTCTAAGGGTAGAAAAAAAAGTTCATGATCGTTTGACTAATTTCAGTTTCAAGATATGTATAACTTTCTATGTGTCTCCAGATTTGGATTTCATAGTTGGTTATCCTGTCCAGGGACACGTTTTGTTGAGTTTCTCAGTGAAAACAATACTTTTCCTTATTTAAACCATATAACAAATGAAAATTGACTTTCATTTTCCCATGCCAGTAGATAATGAACCTGCAGGAGCTAACCAATAATTAAAAGCGCAAGCATGCCTAAAATTATTCATTATTTTAATTTATTAATACGTAAAGTGTCCTAACTATCAATTAAATTATATTAATTGTTTTACATAAATTAGTATTTAAAATTAATGATTATGTACTGTAAGTTCATTATTTATTGTAGGGTGCCATCTCTTCTATTGAAAAACTAATGATTATGTACTGTAAGTTCATTATTTATTGTAGGGTGCCATCTCTTCTATTGAAAAACTGTTGAAAATGTAAATAAAATCCACAATGCATTAATTTTACTAAACTACAAAAACCGTACATCTTCGCAGTCATCGTGTCACATGTTTTTCCGGATGGGTAGACTTTTTCAGGTAAGTTTAACGATAAAATATTATCCGTAAAAACTGATTCGTTCCTGGAAGTTTACAATTTAAACAAATTAACATTAGGAAAGTAACATTTAAAAGAAAATAATTGCTTTCATGATAATATTCAAAAACTTCGAAGAAAATGGAAAAATATGCTTCTAATAAAAGTCATAGCATTTAATACTGAATGTAAAGAAGATGTTATTTATTTATAAAACGTGTTAAAATATATACTTAATTCGATCATTAGTCATTCTATCTCTTTTTAACCGCTGAAAATAGTTCAATATCATACGTTGGTTAACAAACTCTACGAATAAATTCCAGATGTATTTATTGTTCTTGTTCTCCACTATTTTCGTCATATTTTATACGCCTATTGACAGGAAAAATGTGCTTTAACACATTTTGAGGTATTTTTTCGCCAAAAAATATTCGGTGAATGTTGCCAATTTTTTCATTTCCCCCCTTAAACACTATATAGTGGAATAATCTTTAAAAAAATTAATTAGAGACCTTTCAATGAAAAATGAATATGATCAAAATTTAACAGACTTATTTTGAAATGCATTATAAATTATCAACAGCTGATTTTATTCCTCAAAAGATTATTTACAATCTGGTTTGGTTGCACTTCATTTATAAAACTTTTTAAAAAAATAATATAGTTGTTATTTTTCTGAACCAACTTTTTTCAACATAATTTTACTTTTTAATAAAATCCAACCAAAAACAGATTAATAATTAATCTTTCAAGAAACAAAACAACTATTAATAAAATCAGCCCTTAATCATTAAGGTAGGATAAAAACTGCAAGAAAATCCATATAACTTTTGTTAAATAAACAATTTCAATGTAAACCATTTTTTTCTAAAGTACACTCATATTACTCCTTCAAAATTGACAGCAAATAAAATATTGTATTTATTCATCGATTTTATCAATCATTTTACAAATTGCTCCTAGTTTAAAGTAGACTTTACGTAGTGGACATCCTAAAATTAACATTATGACTTCGTCCAGGGCTTATTTTTTTCATGGATCATTTCATTTATATTATATGTATTATCAGGGAGAGGTGGGTACGTTGTTGCAGCTACAAGTAAAAGTAAATTTAAAAGAAAAGTATATACAATAATGCACAATATACAAATAAAATAATATAATAATAAAGTATATAAAGATAATGCGACGTGATAGAATACTCTAACGAAAGATAAAGAAATTTTAAATAAAATTGTTATAGCTGATATAAAAAATGTATTTTAACCCTTCGCTGGCACACTGGCGTCAAACAGACCCCAGGCATGTTCAACCTTATTTAAATCCCTTTATCATTTGAAAATAGTACGTATACGGTTATTAAAAAAGTTAAAAAAGGGTTATTAAGTTTGTCGTAAAAAATGTCATTTTTCGCTATGTTTTAACTTCTACCATTTTTTTTTCATATTTAAAATAAACTTTGAACTAAATGACCCAGAGCATTCTTGGAAGTAACTATCTAAGAGTGTGTGGAAAATTCAGCTACTCAAAATAATGAATTGGCTCTTTGCGGGAAGCTTTTTTTGCTTGTAGTCAAAAAGACCCCAGCATACCAGCTATGTTACGCGTCGGGAAGTGTGCCATCGAAGGGTTCATAATGTTTTATTGAAAAATTAAATGTAATTTTCAGACACTTTCCAGTACTTAACCATAAAATTATTACAAAGCATTTTTTTATACCAACTATAACAATTTTACTGCAAATTTCTTGAGCTATCGTTTAGAAAAAATATGCCCACTGCGTCGTACTCTTAAAAATGTGCATAAATAAAAACCAATATAGATTTTTAACTTTAATATTAATATTTCAAATACATGTATTCTATGTTTTACACTCTTCTATATAATTAACTACTTGTTTAGATTTCTGACGAGAAAGGTAATCCCTACTCATTTCCGGGGTTGTTATTTTACCGATATAATTGTTTTAAAAAAAATTCATTAAATATCATTCAAATAAAAAATATCGAAGTTGCAAGTTGATAATATTTATTTTGTAAATAATTAAATAATAGATGGCTTAAAATATTGTAATATTTTAAAAGCTTTTTTATCACAACGCCATCATCAGTGCGATTTTAGGTACTGTGAACAATATCTAAAATAGCACTTCTTAGTCTAGGCCGTAAAATTCTTACTTAGGGTACAGTGTACTATAAAGTAACTGAGACTGTGATCTGATTGGCTGACAGACATTTGTATCTGTACTTTATGGTACGATGATTGCAGTGACCCCAACTTTGGGATGATTGGATTGGATTGCATTGAATTGGATTGGTTTGGATTGGATTCCCTTTCGGGGTTTTAGATTAGGACTCTAAGCAACCTATTTGCACTTATGGTATTTGGTGTAATAAAAAATAGTTTGTGACACTCGGCCCCTAAGGGGCACTTTGCCTCGTGTGAATTGCAGTACTCGGCCGAAAAAGTACCACTTAGGGTCCTTGTATCACGAAGAACTATTAACGTATACTAAACCATCTTCCAATTTTGATGCTAATATATGGTGCAAGCAGCTATTTTCTTCTTTAGAAATTGAAACAAAGTTTTTTTTATGAAGACACATCCATATTATATAAATCCATTTATCTATTAACTCCATAGTTTTAGGAAAGCTCAACATATTACTCGCTAAACTACTTGCTCGAAAGTCTAGTCTCTACGTACCTTTAAACAATCCAGGAGTTTCGAGATATTATAACAATATTTTCCTTAAATATTATCTTTAAGATTAGAGGTCCTGTGGATAAAAATCGAAGATAAAGGAAGCTCACCTCAGTTCTGAAACAAACAAAAAAACAGTGGGATTAGCAACCCAGGAAGCACTTTATTTTTCGACTCATATTATCCATTCATAGTTCTCTGAAGTGTATAATTTTGCAGGGAATGGTTTCAGTGAAGAAGCAGGTACTCGGAGTAGCAAATAAGGCTTGTGTGTTTATATTTATATTCGAGAAAGGTGTCGCTTTATCTGTTGCGGCATGGCATTTGTGAGGGTTTTGTTTAAATGTCGCAGATCATCGACGTGATAACGAGCCGCCCGCGTCGCATCCCTTATGCCGGCAGTAAACTTTATCTTATAGCGACCCACCGCACCACTATGATTTCTTTACCTGAGGCGGTTACCTGCCCTCGCACGTTGCAGTATGCACCTAACATCTAACCTAACGGACACCCACCTTCCTTCTTCTCTTTCTTCATCTTCTTCTTCTTCTTCATCTTCATCTTCATCTTCCCCTTCGTCTTCTTCTTCTCCGCCTTCTTTTTCTTTGTCGTCTTTTTCTTCGCCTTCTTCATCTTCTTCTTTTCCTTCTTCTTTTTCTTCATCTTTTGCACTTACTTTAATTATTCTTCTTCTTTGGTTCCCTCTGTTCTAGAAGATTCTGTGGTGAGCCTAAGTAAAGTAGTAAACGACCAATGATTTATCTAGTTTTACTGATGGTCAAACAACTTCTTTTTTTTTCTTCAGGAGAAAACCGAAATGTTGTGACAAGGTTTGTGTATAAGGATTCAGTCTGTGGACCATTAGATAATTAGGATACTTATCTGGTTGTTAGGCGATGTGTTAATGTGTTTCTTTTTTTCAACAGAAAGAGCTTATTGGTTTTTGTTATTCCTTTTAGTGTAATCCCTTCTAGTAATATGTAATTTACAGATTCATACGAATTTTAATATTGTATTACTTCAGCTAAATGAATTTTGATGGAGGATTCCTTTTTCAGAAGGTGAATATTTACCCTAGAGAGGATATCTTTAAAATATATTGATACTTTTGAATTTGGCTTGTTTATTTTATTGTTTTTTTTGTTGCAGTTAACGTTTTCTATCATTATTAAACTTATAGTATGTTGTGAAACAAATTTCGTAAGAGTAAAAATATCAAACAATTTCTAAATGTCATTTGAAAGGAGCAGTATAGAGACAGAGTTGATCCACAATTTGAAAATAAAAAATTGCATAATCCTTTATATTCGGTTCTTAGACAGTAAATAAAAGACCACACATTTTTTTAGCAAAAAATTCCTTGGCTTTCTTATTACAATACACACTTAAAAAATGTATCTCTCCTAAGACTGTACTAGAAAAAGATCTACACATTACAATTATATGATATTCAGATTAAAATTTTGGAAATTGCAAAAACGTTTGAGTTTTATTTATATTACAAATACAAAAAAAAATGTTGCATTTCGGTTAAAAAATAATTACAAAATAATTATGAAAGTTTGCATTGTAATAACTTCTTGTTATATCAATCTACATTCTACATAATACTCAATGAATTGCAATTCAGTTTTTTGTGGAGTTATATATTTTGGAGAAGATAAATTACAAGAAAAAAATTCTAAACATATAAAAATGTTAGGCTTTAAAGAACACCTTAAAATCTTCATTAAAAGCCAAGAAATGTAAAAATAAAGAGAAAAAAATCTAATTTATGATAAAATAATAATCAACAAAGTTTTAAGAAAAGTAAATTAGTAATTCCTGTTTTTAATGGTCCTTATTTAACTAAAAATACCCGCTTTTATTATAGAATAATAAACTTCGCATTAAATAGCACTGCAAAAATAAATTCCTAAGAGATGAAATTTCTTTATGAAATAACGGACTTCATCAACGAATATCCTACTGACGTTTATAAGCCTTATAAAAAGATGATGTTCAACCGGGATATATTAATTTTCTCCTTGCTAATATTAGAAATATCATGCCTCAGCAGAAGCAGAAAAAAAAATTAATCATTTATTTAATTGAAAAGCTTCCAATGTATAAAACTCGGCATATTTGTGGAATAATATTTCACGGTTTGAACTATACCACCGAGCTAGTCTTCTGAATACTATTTTATTCAGAGTTAAGATATTTCAAACCATTTCGGACGAATTTGGTACATTCCAAAAGACGAAAATTTAGATAATTCTTTTCCTAAATGTATTTTTCATCATGATTATCAAGAATTTCTTATTTTGTTTTGAATTACTGATTTCCTAAAGTTGTTCAATTTAGTGAAAATGTCCATTTTTGTTTTATTTAAAAAAAAGTTCAGGCCATGGTCCTGGGACCTTAAACGGTCCCAAAATGATTAAAGCTGTTAATTAACATTAATTTCCGTAAAAATAATAGGTATGTGAGAAGAAATACAGCGGATAGTACCCGACGCTGAGAAATAAAACTTGATTCAATAAGATCAAAACAACTACCACTAATAGTAAAAAATGCTCTTTATAAGTTTGTAGGGGTGCAATTTTAAAATATCGTACATTTTCCACTTTCCTCTTTCCTATATCATATGAAGACATCTCAATACTGAAATATCCAAAGAATTGCATGTAAAATTTTCAAAATGCCCAATATGATATTTCAACCTCTATAAGGAGTAGTTTTTCACGCTTAGGGGTAGTATTTTTGGTCTACTTGTATCACGACTTTTTGCTTTGGCGTCTGCCAGCATCACTTGTATTTCCTGCAAAACACATATTATCCTTTCGTAATGGTGCGTGATACGAAAAACATTGGGGTTTTTTAGGGCACCCTACATCCATGGGTAAACTTTGCAATAAACTAAATTGCATATTTACGTAAAAAGCAATTTAAAGATACAAAAGTTCCGTTCTCCGTCGAGATAGAGTGGGAAGGATGATGGGTTGAGGAAAAAAGGTATTAAGGAGGTGATATAGTGAATAGAGTGGCTTAACAGAGGAGATAATAAAGAAGGAGATAAGTGTAAAGAGTAAAGAGTGGTGAGGGAAGGGGTATAATTTTTATGGGGTATGTGGCATATATTGAGGGCGAAAGGGGAGGTTATAGTTGAGAGGGCAAAAGAATGTCTTAAGAGGGCCATGGTCTCTCCTATAGAGTATAGAGTAAGGTGTAATGGGAAAGGAAGGATTTATGAATAGGGACTCTAAACGGAGGACTACTAAGTGTGGAAAATAGGGGCTAAGAGAGTGCTTTGGTGAAGAGGTTCTGTGGTGTGTATAAAACTCTCCCCATATGGTAGGGGTTTATAGGAGGTGGGAGAGAGCAGAGGGAAGAAGCAGGAAGTTAAACAAAAGACTGGAAAGGGGAGAGGAAGGGGACAACCATAGAAAATAAGGCGAAGAGAGCAGGAAGATGGGAGGATGAAGAAGTGGGGAAGGAGGGGGATAATATATGATTATAACGGTAAAAGAGTTACAAGAGAGGGGGTTTAGGAGAAGTGGACGAGAAAACCTATTTATTTTGAAATTATTTTTTGTCGATTTCCTAATCCTTCGATATTTTCAATACTAAATATTGCTTTTTCCAAACTAGAACACTCGAGATAAGTCTGGGACACCTAAAACATCGAAAATAAAAATAAAAATATATTTTCCTCCTTTCTCTTTGTACAAGTACACTTCGTCATTTCGCTGACCATTTCTCTACCCCTTGAAATTTCTTTACAAGAACAGGGTCCTTTGAAGTACCCGTAGCAACGGTCGGGATGACAGGGGAGAAATCGAAATATGCGATGACTACGCAGATGAAATATCCGTGTCTTTTAATGGCGAGTCGTATGCTTCGAGTTAGGCGGTAGTATAGGTTATCGTTATGTTATATGTACTGTTATAGGACGTCTGGTCGTGTCGTTTTAGTAGTGGATGTAGGAGTCAGGTAAGACGTGGACGTAGGAGGAGGATTACGTGTGGTGCTTGGGCAGTGGTGACTTGTCGGTTGGAAGTTAAATCTGCTATCGAAGATAGAAAAGAAAAGTTCCATGGGAATTCAGCGCTTATGGGTCGCATTTCGTCGAGCAAGTTAGCACGGGGGTGTGCCGCGTGCCAGACCCGAGGCTCCATACGCATCACAGGGGGCCTGATGGGCCTCACCATAAGGTAAGGCCTCCTGGTGCGACTCGACGACGCGCGACCGACAACCATGTCACATTATTACCATATACGTAAGTCTCGCGTCGTCACAACACGGTCATCGAACGAACCACCGGAGTTTCGAGTAAAAAACCTCTTTCACCCACGCGCACAGTGGGTCCACTAACTACTCTGGCTATTAGGGACTCTTGATGAAATCCGTTTTTTTTCACTATGAAATTTCTTCCAGTGTTATGATTTTATGTTTTAATTTTAGGCTTGATTAGCAGCGATTAGCAGAGAAGAGGTTGTAAAAATTGGAATTTTATTTATCCCTAGACGTACACGCTGGGATCCCTTGACACCCCTGTGTTCAACTCAGTTTAATTTTGTCGTGATAATGTTATATTTTTCGTTATAATTTATCAGAATGTAAATTCCAACTAATAAGTTTAGCAAGTTAAAAATGAAATATTTTAATTAATATTTTCTCCGCTCCCAAACAGGTAGGTAAATTAAAAAAAATGTAAGATGGCGGCAAAACGAAAAGAAAATTATTTTTTTGCAGTTTTCAACATAAAATGATAGAAATCTTATTTCAAACACTGTATCTTTGGAAGAAGTCTTTTATCTTCTTCAATTTTTTAATTCGTGGAAACATCGTGAATCAGGGCCTAAAATATAAAAAATTTTGAACTGCAGACTTTGCTGGGCACTCCCCCCTCCCACCCAAAAACGACGTAGAATCTTGAATAATGTATATATATAGAGGTAATAACAAAGTAATTATTACAATAAATTCCAAAGTAAATAAGACGTATATATTTATAGGGTGATTTCGTTAAATTTTGTTATTTTATTCACAAGTGCTTAAAATAATGGGCGGAAATTGTATTTTAAAAATAACTAAAACGTAGCCATTTTTCAATACCTTCGAAGCGTTATTAAAATTGCTTGGTTAAATTTTTTTAATTAAAACAGAATTGGAGCCCTTTTTGCAATTTTTTTGATGCTGAACTATTAAAAATTGCACTTTGAAATTTGTCAATTTGGAGGTTTTGTTCATTTTTGAAGATGAATATATTGTGAGGAAAAAAATGAAAAAATCCAGTTGAAGTTGGCCAAATGATTCAAAATTCAAAGTTCTTGCAGTCGAATCACAAAAGCAAAGTTGAACTTAGTTGATTCCTCATTTAAAGAAACCTCAAAATAGCAAAATTTAGAACAATTAGAAAACTGCTGTTTCAGTAGAAAAAGGCTCAAGCCGAATGCGAAATTTTTAGAATGATTAAATGAAGAACTTTAAATCCTGGATTTTTCATTCTTTTATCTACAAGATATTCCTCTCTAAAAATTAGCAAAGCCTACAATGTGATGAATTTCAAAACACAAGTTTTAATAATTCGCCATAAAAAAATTGAAAAAAGGACTCAAATTCTAAAAAGTCTAATGAAAAATCAATCTTATGAGTAAGTTTTAATTTTGAAAATTAAACACTGCGATTTTAATAATGTTCCGAAAGTGTTAAAAAATTGTTATGTTTTAGTTTCTTAGTTCTATAATGTCCATGAAGGTGAAAAAAAACTTCAGGAAATATGCGAAGAAAATTGTCATAAAGAAGCGTTAATCATCCATTCCATTTATACTGAGAGGTCTTAAATATACATTTAAATTATTTTTATGATCAAAAAATATATTTCATGCAAGCCAAATTTTTTAAAACCAAAATAATTTAAAATAATTTCAATTTGTATTGAAGACATCCCAGTAAATGAAATAGATGATTAATATTTCTTTATAAAAATTTTATTCGCATATTTTAATGAGCCGCATCTTATATATTCTGCACAATTTTGCGTTATGATTCAAAAGAAACAAGGAATTCGAAATCAAGAACAATCACTAGGTGTGTGTCATTGGCTAGATATTTAGTACTTTTTTGCATTATTTTGTCCACGGAAGTTTCCTTGAAAAAATGTTTTACTGATAATTTATGGAGAACAACTCTCTCCATCTTGTAAAACAACTTATTTATTTATAAGAACTTGAAATTTTTCATTTTTATCGAAAATTAAACAAGATACAGATGTCCACTTGGATAATTGAAATAAAAAGTTGATCATAATTTCAAATTTTAGACATATTTTAGCAATTTTGTATTCATTTTTAGACAAAAAGTAACACGATTTGTTTTTATATTAGAATAAGTTGTTTTCCAGAATTAAAATAAGTCAAAAGAATCTGAAAAATGTATTAAATGACAACAATCTAGGGTCTAGGGTACCTTAAGAATTTTAATTCTCATAATTGTCATATATATAAATAATTATTTTAACAAGATAATATTTCCGATTCAATGGATAAGCATACACCTGAAATGAGCATTTATAATTTCACCATGTGACTTTAATGCCAACTTACCACATACCTCCATCACTCTTGCCTCCACACTTTCCATAATTTCATTTACCATCATTCTTCATTAACTTTGCCATTCTTTTCCTCCATTACGCGAATAATAAATCAAACTTGTTTCGCCACTTTACAAAAAGGGGATTTTTTAAAATAAGTGAAATTATTGAGAAGGTGGGACGGTAACCGCTGTAAAATAATGACCAGCCCTGATAAAAAAATCGGTATATAATATTGCTATGTTTTTGATTTAAGATAAAAATATTTTTATTTGAAATATCAATTATTACACTTTTCGTTGAAAATTAATCTTTTTAGGTTGGAATTTCAACTTATTGGTTGAAAGTTACAGTACTTTCTTCAAAATTCATTTTTTTGAAAATGTTATTTGTTAAAAATTCAACTGTTTTAGCAGAAAATTAATCTTTTCTGTTGAAAATTTATTTTTTTGATTGATAATTTAATTATTTGGATGAAAATTCGACTATTTTGTAGGTAGCTCCTCTTTTAGCTTGAAAATTTAAACATTTTAATTGAAAGTTTTTTCTTCATTGAGTAAAAAATCTTCACTAATTGAAAACATAGCCACACAAAAAAAATAAGTGTCGTGATCTGGGGACGCGACATATGCTTTCCTATGGATTTTGACGCGCTGAATCCGAATCCGATGTCAGAATTTGCCCTACAGGTCAGCGTTTCACCCTAACCTTAAAAAACTTGAAAAAATTAGTATTTCCTGTTCTGGGGATGATGCATATCAATTCTTATGTATTTTGACGCGCTGAATCTGAATCCGCCATCAGAATCGGCCCAAAGCGTCTTGGTTGGACCCTAACCTCAAAAAACACTTTCAAATCGCTAAAATGGCCCGTTTTTCTTGTAAAAAATCGAACCAGACAGATATTGATGCATTTTTGGGGTATATAAGTCTATTAAGACTCTTTGACGAGCTAACCAGGTAAAAATTCATTCATAACCTCACAATCGTCAAACATAACCTCAAAGAATACCTCAAATCCATGGAAATGACATTTTTTGTGCGCTGAAACTGGAACCTCACCACATTCCTATACGTTATCGGGGTATCAGAGTCTAATTTCATGGTTTCGTGAAACCTTCTAGGTTTCAATATATTCCTAACTTCGCTGTTTACCCGGGGTCCACGGAGTAATAATAAGGAGACTGATCTCCGTACATGCGTTCTGTCTGCGACAATTGCACCTTTATTGCCAAGCTCAAACGTTTCGAATCAGCACTGCAGCCAGTCGGACATGCGCACTGTCATCTGCTATCACCTTTTCTCCCGCGAGAAGTGTGCGAGTGAGCGCCACTCGCACACATCTCGCTGAAAAAAAGGAGATAGCAGATGACAGTGCGCATGCCTGACTGGCAATAAAGGTGCAATTATCGCAGTCAGAACGCATGTACGGAGATCGGTCTCCTTATTATTACTGAGTGGACTCCGGGCAAACAGCGAAGTTAGGAATATATTGTAATAATGTAACCTAGTAGGTTTCATGAAACCTACTTATGTTTTAGTCTGAATAGACTCAACTACCCCAAAAACGCATCAATATGTGTCTGGTTCGATTTTGTACACGAAAAATGGGCCATTTTAGTGATTTTAAGGTGTTTTTTGAGATTAGGATTTCAACCAACACCCATTGGGCCAATTATGATGGCGAATTGAGATTTAGCGCGTCAAAATACATAAGAATTGATATGCCTCATCCCCAGAACAGGAAATACTAATTTTTTCAAGTTTTTTAAGGTTAGGGTGAAACTCTGACCTGTAGGGCAAATTCTGACATCGGATTCGGATTCAGCGCGTCAAAATCCATAGGAAAGCATATGTCGCGTCCCCAGATCACGGCACTTTTTTTTTGTGTGGCTGTGAAATTAATTTTTTGTTGAAAAATGGTATTTTGATCTGGTAATTCATCTCTTTTGGTAAAACTGTCATTATTTTTGCTCAAAAATACAACTACTTGGTTGAAAATCAATCTGTTTTGGTCAAGGATTCAACTACTTTGCTGAAAATGCTTCTTCCTTGTTCAATTCAACTTCAAAATTTAAGAAAAAAACTTTATTTATGCACGGCTCCTTGGCAATTGAAAATATTTTGAATGAAGTGATTGAGGAAGTGAGAAAGTAGCACCCTCAATCAAATAAGGGCCTGTCCTAATGAAAGACATGGCGTCATCTCAGGGAGGTACCAAAGAATTTATTCAACAGGTTTACGAAGTGATGAGAAAACATACAATAATGGTGGCTCGTGGCCAATAGGGTACACAAAACGATTACAATATAAATAGAAATTTATAGGTCCCTCGTCGGCGTTAGGTTCAAAGGTTTACGTTTATTAATTTCACTAATCCTCCCGTCAAAGTGCACATAAAATTGGACACAAGGATGGACCAGAGAAACAGGTCATCGATGACATCTTCTTCTTCCTCGTCTTCTTCCAACCCTTCAAGTTTTTCTCTTTCCTTCTTATTTTTTATCCTGACTTCTTATGGGATATCTTCCTCCTGTTGTGGCCCATTAAGGAAGTATATGCATACACCTTTCAAAAATTTCAAATTTTTCACATTTTATTCGCTTGACGACGTCTTTTTGCCTGAAATTGGCATTTAAAGAGACTCGTTTGGAGGGCATGGAACACTTGGAGGAATGTCATTCAAAAATATTTCAAGGACGATTTCTGTTAGGGGTTTGAGAGAAGATATTAAATTTTTTATTACCGAATACAAATATTTTGTGAAGGAATTCTGCAGTTTATGGTTTTTAGTGGAAGGAAAGGCCACAAATTATACTCGTTTGTTTGTACTAATGAATTACTTACATATGGTTTACTACTTCGAATGTACAGATAGAAAAAGAAAAATAACAATATATGAACATTTTATTACTTTACACTCTTTAAAGAAATAAGTTCCATTTTAAATCCATACACAAAGACGAATCCAGAAATTTTTTCGGAGGTGGCGATTGTGAATTTTCTTCAAGGGATGTATATGAAAGGGGATGGGAGGCTCCCCCAATGATTTAAAATAATTTTTTTAATTGAATACGATAAATTTCACTTTATTTATATTTTTCAATTATAGTGTTCACAATTCACATTCATAAGAAGCCTAAAAATGCATGTTTGAGAACGTTCATAAATTGCGTAACGTTTTTTAGATGTGTTGGGGGGGGGGGGCA
>CAKNWT010292235.1:1729-14526 GCA_932066315.1 Andricus coriarius | reverse complement strand
CAAAATCTATCGCTACTGATGAAAATAAATTTAAAAAAATTCAAAGATGAACATTTTTCAATTATGTTGTTTACATATCTATTTTTCAATCTTTGATCTTCTTCAATTTTTTTCTGATGTATTTTTATCAGTAGAAATTGCTCAAGTATTCAACAGGTTTTTCAAACAAGCAAAAAAATGTGTAAGCACACAAATTACTAGAAGTAGAAAACTTGGTAAAGAAATATCGATACTGTTAGAGTACACTTTCGTTTCAATATTTGCGAGATACCCATATAATATAAACAGTTTTAAATAATAAATGAAATCCCTTTTTTCGGAAACCCCCCCTTTTTTACCTAAAATTGAATTATTCGCTTTTACAATTTTATTTTATTTTAGATCCATGTATGAAAAGACAACTGGCTTACTTCGAGAGGATTTGGCAGAAATTGGCAGTATCTCTTTTCGTTTATAACACATTACTTGCTTTGTTCAATCTTTGAAATCTATTTGGAATCCTTGTGAAATAATGGAAGTATTTCTAAAATCTTTTTAATCTATCCGAAATCTTTGCAAAATATTTGAAATCTTTGTAAAATCTTTATAAAATCTTTGAGATAGCATTGCAACCTTTGTGAAATCTTTGTGACATCTTTGGAAATCTGTGAAATATTTGGTAATATTTGTGATATAATTTAAAAATTTTATAAATCTTTAGGCAATCATTGAAAACTTTTGAAACTATTCGAAAAATTTGAAATCTTTGTGAAATCTTTGGGAAATCATTAAAATCTTTATCTCTTTTGTAATCTATTTAAAATCTTTGTGAAATAATTGAAATCTTTCTAAAATCAGTTCAGTTCATATTTGAAATATTTTTGACATATTTGGTAACATTTGTGAAATTATTTAAATCTTTGGGAAATCATTGCAGTCTTTGTGAGCTCTTTTAAATATTTCCGAAATTTTTTCAATCTTTGCAAAATCATTATATTATAGAAAATCATTGATATCTTTTTTAATCTTTGAAATCTATCTGAAATCTTTGTAAAATAATAGAAGTCTCTTTGTGAAATCTTTCAAATCTATCTGAATACTTTGCGAAACATTTCAAATCTTTGTGAAATCTTTGGAAAATCTTGAAATATTTCTGAAATCTTTGTAAAATCTTTGTAAAGTCTTTGTGAAATCCTTGTGAATACTTTAAAAATCTTTGAAATATTTTTGAAATATTCGGTAATATTTGTGAAATTATTGAAATCTTTGAGAAGTGATTAAAGTCTTTGTGAAGCCTTTTAAATCCTCGAAATTTTTTTAATCTTTGCAAAATCATTATAGGAAATCATGAAATCTTTGTGCAATCTTTGAAATCTATCTGAAATCAATGTAAAATAATAGAAGTCTTTGTGAAATCTTTAAAAACTATCTATTTATTTATTTATTGAACAGTGTACGGGCAAAGCCCTTTAGTTACAGTCGTAGTATTTCTTAATATTAGGTATTTACGTATAATGACACTATGCTTAGGCCGCGTTGTTTTCGGTATAATAACTTATTTTACGAAGTTCATTTTTGAATCGCGCCGCTGAAGTTTCAAAGAAGTCTAGTTCATTGCATTTCTGATTAGCTTCTCTGCATAGTCTCGTTAAAGCAGAGTTTGCTCCGTAGTTAGTGCGATGGTAGGGTACCATAAACAGATTTGTATTTCTTAGAGATTTCGGTGGTGTACATATGTATATCTCGCGTAGCAAACTTGAGCCATCTATGTGATTGTTTAGGATATTATACAAAAAGCACATATCGGTAAACAGAAATCGCGCTGAGATTCGTGGTATGTTCCGTAGTGTTCTTATACTGCTGTAGTCATGATTTTTTCTGTTCATCGGCATACCCAGTTGCCTAGCCGCAAATCGTAAAAATCGATTTTGCACACGTTAGAGTCTAATAACATAGTTGCAATAGGTTGGTGTCCAGTCAACTGAGGCGAACTCTAAGATCGGCCTTACCAGCGAGAAATACAACGTTTTTAGGGTGATCGGGTTTTTGAATTTTAATGCATTTCTTGTGACGAAGCCAAGGAATCTGAGAACTTTATTTATTGCATGAGATGCTTGAACATTTAGTGTTAGAACATCATCTAGGAAGATCCCCAAGTCGCGCACCTCAGTAACCCTCAGAAGTTCTTCTCCTGCTATATTGTACTGAAAAGTTTAGGCAGATTTGCTTCTTGAGAAAGTTGTAACCGAGCACTTCTTTACGTTAAATTGCATTTCATTTTGAGTGCACCAAGACTGCAATCGATCGAGATCAGTTTGCAAACCGATGCAATCCGACCGGGATCTGATAGTTTTATATATTTTGAGATCGTCAGCAAAGAATAAGAAAAAGCAGAATGTTAAATTCGAACCGATATCATCCACATGGAGAAGGAAGAGGAGAGGGCCAAGGTGCGATCCCTGTGGAACTCCGGAGGTGGCTTGAAAAGTTTCCGAGTAAACATTATTAACACGAAATGACTGCCATCTATCACTAAGATAGCTTGCCAGCCATAAGAGCATTTTACCTGCGACCCCCAGAGCCCCAAGAATTGCCACAAGGATTGCATGATCTACCTTGTCGAATGCTTTCGAGAAATCTGTATATATGGCGTTGACCTGTAACCCCGATTCTATCGCATTAATGAGGTAGCGCGTATAAACGCATAGATTTGTGGTCGTTGATCTCCCCCTCCTGAAGCCGTACTGCTCCTCGATAATGGTAGTCGCTGAAGCAAGATATAATCTGTCGCCTATTATATTTTCAAAGATTTTCGGAATTGCAGTAAGTAGGGTTATGGGCCGGTAATTTTTAACTTCATTTCGGTTTCCATCTTTGTGGATGGGAATCACTATACCCTTTTTCCACTCAAACGGGAAAAAAACCTTCCGCGAGAGACTTGTTAAACAAGAGAAACAATGGTTGTAAAAATGTAGAGCAGCAGGATTTATAACTACGTTCGAGAAGTAAACAGATTCAGCGAAGCTAAAATGCAAATAGTAAAAAATAATAAAATAATAAAATCTGCAAATAGTTCAGCTACATCTTTGCTGGTGTCAGCTGTTACTCCATTTAATTCCATTCGGTTCGGGATGCCAGCGTTTTCGCGCAATTTTTTGTTGCAAGAGTCGTCTAGACGTTTACAATGAGCCCTTAGATTACAGAACCGTTGATAATCAATACAGGTTCGAGTTTGTTTATATTTAATGTGAGCAACCTTTTTCGCTATTATTGTTTCTTTGAGCTCACCACTGAACCAGTATGGATAGGACGAAGATTTGCAAATCTTTATGGGCACAAAATATTGGATGGCAACGTACATATGTGTATAAAATTGCTCGACGGCCTCATCTATTGTTACTTTATCGAATAAGAAATCCCAATCAATATTGGATAAGAACGAACAAATTGCTGCATGATTAGCGGTCTTGAAATTATAACGTGAAAATGTGTTGTTTTCGAAACAGACTTCATTAACGGCAACGCTCTCACTTTTTTCCAGGATAAGAGGAGGATGGTAGTTGTCAACAGGTAGGAGAGGATCTATTGCTATTTCTACAATGTCGTTTTTACTGTTAGTGAAAACTAAATCTAATAGTGATCCATAATCATTTACCTTATTATTTATTTGTACTATAAGGTTAGGTATCGGAGATCGTATTAACAATATGCGTTTGTTGTGTTCCTATAGGTACGCAACTGGGTCCTAGATCTTGATCGGTATTCCAGGAAGCGTAGGGTATGTTAAAGTCCCCGAATATGCTAAAAGCTGCGGCTGGAAAAGCGAAAGAAAGGTCCTCTGGTTCAGAACATAGATCTACGTATTTATTAAGGCTGGCGTTTGGTGGAATGTAGAAGACTCCCATAATATGGATGGATTTACCCAGTACTAGCTTTATTGCTACATGCTCTACGGAACTTATGTTATTGGGGAGATTAACACATCCTAAGCCCTGATCCGCTGCTATAAGAACTCCGCCGCCGCGTAGACAGTCACTTGTTAATGCATTGCGATCTAATCGAAAAATATGGTATTATAACCTGTAAATCCTAATTCCGCGGAATTTATCCCCTCGTGCAACCATGTCTCTGAGAAAATAATAATATTGTAAGAGCAAGTAGGAACAGATTTTCGTAGATTTTCGAGTCTTGTACGTACGCCCCTGACGTTTTGATAGTCAACTGTGAGATTAGTACACAAACGCGAAGGGAGGGGAGTACTTACATTTGCTCGTTCGATAGTGTATGTGCTGTAGGACTTGCTGTTTTCTCTGGCGAGGTGTGCTTCGTAACTACTGGAATCCCTCCTCTGAAAGGTAGTTTCAGGTCCTTTTCTCCTTTCTTGCGTCGAGTTTCTAAAATGGTCTTCACTGCAGCAATTTCTTCTAGTTGCATTTTCGTTTTGTCCAGAGAAATCCACAGGGATTTTAGCCTCTCGTCGTTGTTTGGTTCCCTCTTGGCATTTATAAATGCGCGAAGCAGAGCATGCGCTGAGGCCTCTGAGTCGCAAATCAGTTTGACAGGACGTGGTTTTGCCAAAGTCTGCGAAAATGTACCAATTCTAAGTGCACGTAGGTTTTTGAGCTGAATTTCGGGAACAAGGCCAGTTAAGGTTTCAGAAATAAAGGTCTTCATGCATTCTTTCTTAATGGTATTTGTTTCAGATACAGCTTTTTCGGATAAGCCAAAGAGAATAAGGTTGCTTTTTCTTTGATTTCGCTGCTCTATTTCAGAGATACTGTGCCTAACCATGCGACTTTCGTCAACGTCTTGGAGAGGAGAGCGATGGAAGCTGAAGTTTTCTAGCGTACCTTCTACTGCTGCGATCCTATTTGACAAGACATCTATGCCCTTTTCCGCTTCATCGATCCTTACTATAGCGTTGTCGATTTTTGAGGTTAGATTGTCAAATTTGATTGATAGCGAGTCGATTGCATTTTTGCACAAAGAGACTTCGTTGAGTTGCGGTGTAATTGAAGCTAAGGCAGCGCAGATAATCCTTTCCACGTCTTGAGCTGTGACTGGAGCAGAAGTAGCAGAAGTAGGTTCTATCATCGTTGGTGTGCGAGGTCTTTGTTGTTTACAACACCTTAAAAATGCTCCGTTTTCCAATTTGCCGGTACGATCTGCACAAGCTGGATGGAACCGGGTCTGACAAGCAGGACAGTAAACTGTGTCCACGACTTTGCCCTTGCACCCGGAGCAGGTATTTTCCTGTTTAAGATTGTTCATGTTGTCCCTCGTATGAATTAACTTTATAGGTTAGAATCCCAAAGATGCAGACTACGACGTACACAGGTCACCGGAACCCACTATTTAATTCACTGGAGCACAACACAACTTGAAACGAGGCACTTTTTCACATCAATCTCGTTTTTATTTAATTTGCACCAGATATCTGAATACTTTGCGAAACATTTCAAATCTTTGTGAAATCTTTGGAAAATCTTGAAATCTTTCTGAAATCTTTGTAAAATATTTGTAGAGTCTTTTCGAAATCTTTGTGAATACTTTAAAAATATTTGCAAAATATTTGAAATATTTTTGAAATATTCGGTAATATTTGTGAAATTATTGAAATCTTTGAGAATTGATTAAAGTCTTTGTGAAGTCTTTTCAATCTCCGAAATCTTTGAAATCTTAGAAAAATCATTATAGGAAATCTTTGTTCAATCATTGAAATCTATCTGAAAACTTTGTGAAATAATAGGAGTCTTTGCGAAATCTTTAAAATCTATCTGAATACTTTGCGAAATATTTGAAATCTTTGGGAAATCATTTAAATCCTTCTGTAATCTTTGTGAAATCTTTGTAAAATCTTTGTGAATTCTTTAAACACCTTCACGAAATATTTTTTAAATATTCCGTAATATTTGTGAAATTATTTAAATCTTTGAGAAGTGATTAAAGTCTTTGTGAAGTCTTTTAAATCTATCCGAAATCTTTGCAAAATATTTGAAAATTTTGTGAAATCTTCATGAAATCTTTGATAAATTAATACAATCTTTGTCAAGTCTTTTCAATCTTTCCGAAATCTTTACGAAACCTGTGAAATCTTTGGGTGATAATTTAAATCTTTGTGAATTATGTGTGGTTTATTATTTAAAATTTATTGTTTATTTATTATTTATTACTTGTGTTTAATTTTTACATAGTATAATATTATTATACTATGACCAAATCGTACCATTCAATATTATAAGTCTATGCCCCTGCCCCCATCTAGAAAAAAGGCTCCGCCGCTTCTGGAACCTCCATGAACAAGTTAATATTATCAGCCAAAATCTATTTCAACTAGGTATGACTAACATGCAAATATGTGATCAGAATTGAAAATTCAAAATGCTTTATTTCTCAAGAAATGAAAATTAGATTGACCCCAAAACATTCCTTGAAACAAATTTTTTAACTTCTATTGTTTACTATTTTTACTAAAATAGTTTTCATAAAGATTCCATTTGCTTTAATAGAAAAATAGGCTAATTTAACGCGTGAGGCTTTGGTTTTTTATTTTGTTTATTTCTTAACTGCATTTTCCGGACTTTTTCTTAAATTATGGATTTGTTGTTGATTTTCTTTCTAAAAAAGACCAATTGTAACAACTTTTTCCAGAAATGTATAAATGGTGGTTGCAAAAGTACATAAAATATTCGGAAGCTGAAGCAGATGTGGAAGCTGAGAAAACTAGATTCTACGTTGGGCATAAAATTACCAGCTTGAAAAGAACTCAGAGTAGGTACTGCATCCCCATTTCAAAATAAATAGATTATATCATTTCAGCTGTACTGACTGTATATTTTTCACGATATCAGGTGAAAAGAGAGAGAGAGCATCCAAATCCAGCATTCCGATTATTCCATCGATGACCAAGGCGAGGACCATGGTGAAAATAACCCATCAGAGAATGCTCAAAGACCATTGGAGCATATTCAAGACCATGGTCAGCTGGGAGATGTTCAAGGCGATCACCTATGTGAAGATTTTGAAGGCAATGGCCCATTGAAAGATTTTCAAGGCAATGGGCCATTGGAAAATGTTTAAGGCAATGACCCATTGGAAAATGTTTAAGGCAATGACCCATTGGAAGATCATCAAGGCAATGGACCATCGAAAGATGTTGAAGGTCCATCAGAAGATGTTCAGGACGATGGGCTTCGTAACATCGGGAACTTAGAACCTTTGAGTGATAAATTGATCGGAGATAGCGACATGAATTATAGAAAAATCGGTGATAACGAGAGCGAGGGTAGCGTGACTGAAGGTAGCTAGATCGAGGATAGCGATAGCGAGGGTGGCGAATTGGCAGATGTCCCCTTTAGCAGCTCAGATCAGGAAATTGGCATCGAAAATAATCTTGACAATAGTAGTGGGGGCGAACTTGATTCAGAAAACGACATTGTTGACGTAGACAATCGAGAAATTCACAACGGCATAATAATTGTAATACCATAATAGTCTTATCAAGAGCCTTACTTATTACATTTATTTGAAAACTGACCATTCAATTCAATTGACATCATTCCGTAATGATGAAATCCTCCAATTGCATCTTTACGATTCAAATACATTTTGTCATTTTTATTTGCAGTGTTTCAGATTCTACCGAACAATATTCAGATTTATTATTTTTGTCGTACTACTTCATCCGGACAATTTGCAAACACAACCGGATAGAATTCAGATGACGTCCCGGACAATACCGGACAAATTTTGCAATACGGATTTTTTAGCAGGGCTTCCCATGTGCGAAATTCGATCGGATGCCAGAGATTGACCATCGGCCCAAAGTCGGCCCTACTTTGGTGGCCGATCTACGGTAACCAGAGTTGGACCGACTAAGGTGTTTTCAAGCTGCCATGGTCTCACCGACGTTCCCTTCTAGAAATAATTAATTGAAAACAATTCAGAACGATAGAACGAAATTTGAATTGTTTCTAATCGTGTTTCTTAATCGTGTGTGCACGATTGGAAACGATTGAGCGTTGCAAAGTTTCAATCGTTCCCAATCGTTCCCAATCGGCCCAATCGGTAGTAGGATTTTGAGTTTATGAAGCGGCAATTTGATGGCAGCACTTTCGTCTCGCGGGAATTATTTGAAATAGTTTATATATATTTTTCTGAGCAACACATTTTAAACAATATGTTAATTACAAAAATTATATACATTTTTTGTAATAATTTTCGCGAGTTGAGAGCGCTAGACCGTATTATGTCTGAGCATGAATTTTCTTAATTTTCAATTTGTAATATATACCAATTTTAAGCTAAAAAATTCTTTCATCTCTAATAAGTATTTGTTATTTATAGAGGAATAACCCCTAAAATTGATCAAACAAAAATAAATTTGTTTTGAGATATTACCCGGCCTAGAATAAGAAAATGTATAATTTCATTACAATTAATGGTCTGTGATGGCTCCTAAAATTTGTTGCCCCTTGTATAATGTGCACAGGATTACTTCTACCATAGAAAAAGAATATTCTCCAAAACAATTTTCTTACCTACTTCATTAAATTTTTAATTGCTGTAATAAGTTTATAGGAAATTTGTCTTTTTTGTGCATTTCGAAATTCAATATTTTTTTGTCTGAAATCGTATTCGGAAATTACTTTCTTCTAGCCGCTGGTTGTAGTAGTAAATTATTGCGAATTTCGAAATCCACCAATGTATATCACTTTAAAATCTTAAAAACACTTTAAAACTGTCCACAAATATATAAAAAATTCACAACACACTGCGAAGACGCGAAGGAAAATGTGTTCTATTTTAGGTTATTTTTCGTCAGAGAAAACAAACGCCGATCGCCACCTATATTGCCGCCCCGATTGAAAACAACTAGGAACATTAGGAATGGAAACATAACCTCTACACACAATGGAAAATAATTGAAATCGATTAACAACTGGTACACCGATTAGGAACGATTGAAAACGATTGAAGTTTTGACAACTGTGAATCGTTATGAATCGTGTTTAATTGATTATTTCTAGAAGGGTTGGCAACCGACGTCGGCGGTGGGCGAAAAGCCGACTGTCGGCCCAACTTTGGGCTGACGATGGGATAAACTGTGGCAGATTGGACGGTACGACCGCAAGAATGCGGTCGGTCCGACTCTGTATACACGGAAAAAATAAGCCTTGGAAAATTTCCTAGATTAGTGCCGGGCTTTTGAACGGGCCATCATTTCTATAAAGTCTCGTATACTTTCTATAAAGAGGATATCAATTTTCATGGAAAAATTATATGAAGTGATGGCAGTTTTCAAGCACAGACAAGGAATAACAGTCCATGACTGTCTGCGAGAATTTTCACAGGCGCGCTTAGTGACAAATTCACATTGGTATGAATGTAGTAGACACTGAACGAAGACTCATAATAGAATAAAATGTGTTTTGTTTCATTCCAAATACATTTACATAAAAGCTATCTTCACGTTTATAATTTTAATGGATAAATAACAACTTTTTTAGAAATTAATCAGGTCCCCGAGATGTTTCGAAAATAATTTCCTTATTTATTTAACAAAATTCATTATTCTGATAAAGAATCTTAAATACTTTTCATGGATTACTGTTAAAATTGTTATTTCTTATCCGAAATTTCATTTAAAATAACCATGTTCTTAATAACATTCTACAAAAAGTATTTTTGAATCTATCTCAATAATTTTTCATCTTTGAAGAGTGTAAACGCAAGTGAGTTTTTGCCAAAGTTTAAAATTTTGTTTATCAATCATTTATTGATATAATTTGGTAAATGCATTAGTTTTATTCAAATAAATTGTTTATAGTTTGATTTTTTGTTAATTTATTATTTATTTCTTCAATCTAGAATCAAGTTCTTTAACTTAAAAAATAAAAATAACACAATTTAATTTTTAAACAGAAATTTTATCCTTTGCCGTAGTACAATGTGATTATTTATTTCTACTACATATGAAATTTTCTGAAAAAAAATTTCCATTACATGGATTTTATATTTTTTTCCATCGAATAGAACAATTAGTTTTTATGTTATATCTTACAAATTTGACAACCTTATTTGAACAATTTTAGTTTAAATAAATAAAAAACATATTTTTGTACGTCAAATCATCCTTTGGTCAAAAAATAATTTTTCGTAAAAAATTATATTTTCCAATTATTTAAACAAAAATTGTTTAAGCAATGTAATTAATTTGTTATGCAAAGTCAGTCTGGCAGCAAGTTGTCTAATTCGCAGCCCTCACCCAGATTATTTTTACGCGACCATGCAGTTTTCAGCTGTAGCACAACGCCAAGATTTTTTAACGTATTTTCAACCCGAATGATTAACCGAGTGGCTTGAGCGGTTAGGAACGAGTTGCGTTAGTCTAGAGTCTAGAGTATAGGTAGGTAACCTAGTTCTAATCCCCGCAGCGTGCGTCCGATTTTTTAAAGCGTAAAAAGCGTGCGATTAATATAAGTAGTAATTGTGTGTGTTCTATCATGTTTAAATAAATATATAAGTTAAAGATAATAATATTATAAATTTAAAAAAGAATTAGCATAAACGGCTAGCTTGACAGTCTATGAACCCTTCCTTGACTGTCTTTGAGAATTTAATATTGGAGTGTTTTACGGCTTACAAATTTGTCTGTGATATTTTTTAGATGGAGTGAAGGAGTGCTTCACTGACTATGCTGGACGCAATTTAAGAAGCCTTATATTTCTTCAAGCATTATTTGCATGATATTCCAATACGATATTTTCAAATTGTCAAATGCTTTTAGACCTATCCTAAAGTCACAGACTCGGTCAACGAAAATTTCCAGCAATTTTTTTCCGTGTACAGCAGTGGGTTAGCCACAAGTCACCTTGGTGCACCCGATGGTCGGTCAAACCTTGGTCCAAATATGGGCCGGCCGTCGGACAAACGCTGATTCATGGTTTCAAAAAGACCGGGGAAGTACGGTCCATCCGACTCTAGGCAAGAGATGGCCCGACCGTCGCCATAACATTGGCTTTTACAAGTCATCATGATGCACCCGACGTCGCAGTACACAATAAAATTTCTAAGTTCCGTCGATGCAAATTTTAAATGCTTATCAAAAATCACATTTTATGTCGTTATCAAAAGTTGTAAAATAGCCCAAAGCGCGAAAAAACAAAATATTACACGAAGGAAAATTATTTCAAGTGGGCGCAAAAAAAAAAGTTGAAAAAAATTGTTTAAAAATGTTTGAAAAAAATGTTTGAAAACAAATTGTTTTTAAAAATTTTGGATTAGAAATTTTTGAAAAAAATTAAAGAAAAATTGTTGAAAAAAAATGTAAGGGTTTCAGCCCGGGGCTACGAAAACTTAAAAATTTGAATGGGTTTAAATTATTTATTTAAAAGTTATTTCACTTATATTCACGTTAACAGTTAATTTATTTTACATCTACATGATGTCGCATAATAATAAAAAAATGATTGAGAAAAAAGAGTTAAAAAAATGTTTAATTTCAACTGCTTTGAGCTGTGGCTTATGAGGATGGTTTTTCATTGACTTTTAATTCTGTAGGAATAGAGTAATGAGTAAAACTCCCGCCTGCTAGGCGATAGATTCAGGTATAGATGTGGATTCGAAACCCCGTAGCGATATAAATTTCATTTGTAATATAATGTTTAAAAATGTAATATACGTATTCATCCTAAGCAGGACCATTAACATTTATAGTAAAAATACTCGCAATCAATTATTATTCATTTTTTGAATACCTTGAACCTTCGAAAATCAAGGTCGGCCCCACATTGTTGTCCAAGGTTGGGCCGACATCAACTTAATAGATGGCCCATATATGGAACCAAATGTCGGGCCGACGCTAAGAAGTCAAAGGCGGTTGACCGTTATCATTTAGCTGGTTGGCCCGACCAGTGGCGCACAAAGTTGGACCGACTGTCCGACGGTTGGCCCGACCGTGGGCCGATGGTCAATTCGCACCTGGGTTAGTCTTTTCAATTCGAAGAAGCACGCACGTACTTAATCCACCAATTTATAGACCAGGATTACCACCCCACTCCAAGTGTTGGGGGTTGAATTTCCACCCTAACACCTTCCCGGGTAGATTTAAAAGCCTATAACTCGCTTTCTAATTACGCGATTTGATTTTTTTATGAGGGTTTTAGAACATGCTTTTTACATCCTATTATTCTATTTTATTATTATTAACAAACAAAATTAACCACTTGTTGAATAAATTCATTGCTTTTATAACTTATTGCGCAATTTAGGTTTCTTTGATTTTGATAAATAGTAGCAAAAGAAAGCTTCACTCTTTTACCATGAAAAATTTCAAGTAAGAAAATGGGTCAATTACGATATATTAAGATACAGGGTGGGCTGTAAAGGGAATCCTCACGCTCGCACTCGGACGTCACGCTCCAGCATACCGCAGAACAGTTTTCAAGTAAATCATTTATTTTTCTTATTCATGTTCATTCAGAATTATCTGAAATCATAGAAAAAGCTATTTAAAAATGTTAACTCGTAAGTTAAAACTTTTTAAACCTGGTTATAAACAAATAAAAAGTCGAAAGTAGTTACTTCAATATTAACAGTAGTTTTCTTAAAATCAATGATTTCTTACTTGAATAGCTATATAATTCTTATTATAATTACTCATCCAACAATAATTGATAATTGTTTATTTAAATTGATATATTATATAGTTTCAAATAAATGTATAACTATAGCATTTATAAAATAAAAGTTACATTTTTTATACCCCATTGTTTATACGGCGGACACGGGGTCATCCATATATTACGTAATCATCA
>CAKNWT010292208.1:0-22700 GCA_932066315.1 Andricus coriarius | reverse complement strand
TTATATGCAAAATCTTATATCAAATCTAATATTTTCGAAACTTGTCCATTACATAAAACACATTTGGTACTTGTCAAACTTTTTTTTTAATTGTGGCTCAGCGAAAAAATATAGTATTTTTGTAAAGTGGTTGCAATTGCTTCAGATAGAAATACGTTTGTGTAGTAATATGATGGCAATACAATAAGAATTCGGGTGCCTGTTAAATTTAAAAAATTGAAATTTTCAGTCCTTTAATCATTTTTCCATTTGCTAAAAAATTTTTAAAAATTTGAACATTTCAGTAAGGTGAAAAAATGATTTTCTACACAGCAGTAAAAAAATTGCATTTCTTCTAAGGTTGGGATCAAGATAAAGTAAAAAATTCTGTATTTTTAGTAAGTCTGATTTTTTTCTTTTATTGAGAAAAATACAACATTCCTGCAAATATAAGTTAGCTATGAAGTAAGTTGACAATCTCAAAGTTCATATGAAATTGAACTGAAATTTTAATTCAAACATTTTTTTATTACTATACCTACTGAAAAATGTGCTTTAAAATAAATCCCTTTAACACAACATGTATTTGATTTTTTCAGAATTTTTTATATAGTAAATTCATTTTTGGAAAAATATTCGTTATCTATTTCTTTGCTAGCAGCTTTCAACTACTAAAAGAAATTGGCTAATTTTTTTAGATCAAACCTTTTTTCGTTGCATTCAGAAATTCTACATCTCGAAAGCAACTTTCTATTTTTTATTTAAAATGAAAGTTGCAGTTTTTGTCGCAGTCAGTAGCTGAATCTGCTTTCATTTTCGGCTAGTGTCAGTTTGAAATTGTTAACTTCCATATCTATTTCCTTGAAACTGGACAACTTGTATAAAATATACCTTTTCTGTTATATCTTTAAATGTTGATTTACTATTCGTTGGTCATCTAGTTCTGTACTGAAACCGGTTTCAACTTTTCACTAAAGTTTTAGCCAAAAATGATTAATAAAGAGTAGAAATGTTCACTAAAAGAAATTAGTCACTCTATTTTAACTAATTCAAATTCATTGAGAATACTAAGCCCTTGAACAGATATTCAAAATAATTCATTGTTATGTGTAATTTTATGTATGGAAGACCACCATACTGCATACTGTATACTGCACCATACTGCACCACCATAATGCAATCTACAGTGATAATATGAGAGGAATTATTCAGAACCTTTTCTGGATAAAAGCCACCAGTCATAAAAGTTAAATTTCAGGACCACCTTAAATTTGCAGAAATATTTTATTTTTTTCAATGAAAGGGAAACATCAGAATGACTAAAAATAAGGTAAGGAGGGGCAGCTGCGACTGGTGGGGCAAAGGTGACTTTGCGTGTAACATCACTATTATTCAACAATTTCCATTCTACTTTGTATTAAGTAAATCTATTTTATTATAGAGATAGTGCATGCAAACGATACATTTATTGGTGTATTTAATCTTCGTTAATAGCAAGTACAGCAGGTTTTATGTATTGGTACAGTAGAAGCCTTTGCATGTAGTCATTCTCCATAGTAAAATGTCAAAGAATAAGAGGTATTATCCCACTTATCACTATTTTTATTCAAAATAACTTATTTTTCTTGATGGATATGTTTGAAGATAATTTTTCTAGTACATAAAATACAACAGAAGCGAACCATCATATTTTTCCATCTTCAGATGTTTTGATTTTCATAAAAAGCTGCGGTCGCCTTTACGCACCGGTGCGGTGGGTGCAAAGCGAGAAAATACAGCTTGTTAGAATTAAATTGTCAAATCATGTTTTTGACATTTGTTTTGAGCTGAACCCGATCTTTCTCATCAAAGTTCACAATTAATCTTGATTAAATTTCATAATATCTTTTACGTTTCTGGTTTTCATTAATACGAAGATAGCGCGTACAAGTGACGAGTGCCTTATTGTCTATCTCGGTACAATCGTCCTGTTAAACGAAGCCAGTAATAGGATCGTAAAATTTCAGATACGGCTACCGGTACTTTGGGCACAGCCCATAATCCAAACTGAGGAAAGCAGTACTCGTAAAATATGTTCGCTCACTCAGAAGGATGCAAGCTTGTGCAGGAGCAGGTGTGGCGCGAAAAGAGGAAAATACGACGTACATACGTATGAGTATCTATTATTGATATCTGTGAGTTCCATTGTATATAGGACCATTAACTATTTTTGTTTTAAAAACATATGTAAGTGTCCGAATGAAAAGGGCTCTCATGGCCGATTCTAGTTTAGGAGGAATTCGCGTATTTCGAAATCAGGGTTAAAATAATTATGTTGGAATTTGTGTGTGAGATGATCTATACTGAATCTATTGACACTATACTCATGTCCCGTAAGCAACCGTTAGTGTGTATATGTCATGCTCAAAACAAAAGTACGGAACGTGCTCTTATGGAGCCCAAATATTTAACCTTGACTATAATGATTTATAGTAAAGGAAAAAATGTATTGATACAATTTAACAAAGATTCTATACTGAAATATAGTATCGTTTTTGTTTCTGTATATGACTAATTCCAACTGAATGCATCTTTAATTTATTCAACCTTTACCTATCTTTCCCTTTACCTGTGAACTTGACTATTTTGTATCTGCATATTATCGAACCTTCCAGGACAAACCATTGGCCACGATCACGATAATGTCTCATTCTCCAGATATTGATCATGGTAGTTTAAGATTTTTAACGCAGAGAGCATTATTTGAATAATTATTACTCAAAAATATCAAAATCCAATTAAATTTGTGTTTAGTAGGTTAGGAAGGTATTTTAATCAGATTTATGACAATCAGAATGTAATCCTTTAAGAGGTCGTTTAGACCTTTTCTCGTATTTAGAATACTTTATTTAATTCGCTAAATCCAAATGTGAGGCCCGTTTCCCCATCAGGTCGCAGGTCGTCCCTAAATTCAAAAACCAGCTAAAAATCGATTTGCAGCGAATAAAAACTTTAGAAAAAAGTGTATGTTCATATTTTTGAGGTCACTGAATCCGAATTTGGCGTTTGTTTCTTACATGAAAAATTTCTCAAAAACCCCGTGTGAATAAATTTAGTGGCGCTGTACTGCTTCTGTCTAGTCCGTCTTGAGTCAACACGGGCGCGCCACAGACTGACTGTCCAGTGACTGGACTGGAATGTAACACTCGGATCGACTAGTTTCTAGACAGATTGTCTGTTTTGATAAAAAATAATTAAATAATATGATTTTTTTCATTAAATAAAAGTCTAATATACAGATTTTTCAGTTAGTTACAAATGTGAAAGAAGTTGCTGTTCACAACAACAATGAGAAAATGAATTTCCGCAAATCTTGAACATACGCCGGGTCTCGCAGTTTTGATGTAACTTTATAATATCTTGCTGTAACCTTGTCTAGTAGCCTTAACACACTGTTTATTACTGTTTATTATTTCAAATAGCTATTACGTTAGGCTTAATCATTATTTACGCATTCAATAAATAATTAAAATGAATTGAATAAATAATTTATGTTACAATATGATTTTCTGGAGTATAATACTATATGATTAAATTGCAAGCAAACTTTTCTTAAATATCTGTTAAATAGAAATTGTTGTTAAGATTACAGTTTGTATATTAACATTTCTATCACGTTCAATAATGATTTTTTAATATCTTACAGGTAAGATAGTGCATTCAATTATTATTTGAGCATTTAGAAAAATTATGTTTTAGAATTTCCTGAATCTCTTATTTTAATTTTCAGAATTCTCTTCTGTAATTTTTGTTTAAATCCAAACCGTAATTCTGTCTAGAAACTGACTAAAATCTGAACAGTCTTCATATATCCAAATTCGTAACGAACTTCTAATTGTAGATAGCGCTTAATGGAAACTGTACTGGCTTTAGCGTGATTCAAGACTGCCACGAAATTTCTTCACTTGGGATACTGAAATAAACCATGCTGGTGATGAAGTTCAAGCTGTAGTGACTAAAACCCTAGAAAACAGGTGCTCTCTTGTCTTTGAGGTCGCTGAATCCGAATCAAGTGTTTGTTATAATCCATCAGATAACGGTTCGTCCCTAACCTCAAGAAATAACTAAAGAACACTGAAGTAACCAATTTTGGTGCTTAAGCTTAGGAAGTGGTGACTAAAATCTTTGGAAAATAGGCGCTGCCGCATGTATACGGTCGCTGAGACGATGGTAACTGCCTCGTATGTGGATTTTGTAGAACGATTCGCTCTTCAGGTTGTTGAGGTAAATGTGTTCATCCAAGAAAATCCGTTGTAGTGCGCTGGAGACGTCTCACGGACGTGCCATCCGCGAACGAACAGGTAACGCTAACAAATCGCGTGCAACCTGTCGTTCGCGACGCACTTGAGTAAGTACCGCCACGGACCGCAGCAGTACGTCAGTTTGCACGCGATTGGTTGGCGTTATGAGATCGTATGCAGACGGCTCGGCCGTGAGAGTACTGGAATGGAAGTTTCTAATCTATCCCCTGAGGGTTTACATTTTCCTTGTTCCGAACCACCAAGAACACTTAAGAGAACCTTCTTCTCTATAGGTACTGACGTCACGACTCTCCGGAGATGAACAACTTGCTAGGCTAGTGTTCACCGCGGGGCCGCCGAGGCTCTTCCAGAGTGCGAGGCTGGAATCGAAGCGGCAAGCAGACGGACAGGACCCCCACGACCATCTCTCACTAATATAAAGTACAAAACTACTACAAAATGAAGTCAGGGAGCGTTCACATATGACGTCACGCAGATTTTCATAAATTTTAGACACACTTCTTCCCCTTATCACGAATTCTTCCATATGCTTATACAAGTAAGTCACCTCTTAAAAAAAACTCCTCCCTCCCTCTAAAGCATGACGTCCTATGTTAAAATTTAGCAAAAGTTACGAGTATAACTGTCCCCTTTCTGCACCTGTTGTATACAATATTTTACGTATAACACATACAATTTTGGCATCAGCTTCGCTTCCATATAATATTCAATCTCCTCCCCTTTGCCTTTTTTCACTGTTGGTACCACAACCCCTCCTTTCCATGACTCTGGCCACCACTCTCCTCTCCATACTCTATTGTAAATTATTCATACCCATTCCTTTAATTTTTCCCTCAAATATTTCCAGGCTTCATTTGGAATGTCATCTGTACCAGATTCCTTTCCATTCTTGATTATTCCGAACACCTTAAATGTTTCTTACCTTGTTATGTCCACTTCCTTGTCTCTAGCTTCCATATTTTCCTCGTTTCCTAACTTTTTTCTGTACTCCTCCTAGCAACTCCATACAATATTTTTGCATTATTTCATCTCAGTATCCTGATTGAATCTTTTTCTTCTGTTTCTCTCTCTCTATTGACTACCTTATGAACCATTTCATTCGCCCAAGCCTTCTCCGCCTCTTCTTCAGACCTTTTAATTTTCTCCTCTTCTTTTTGATCACACATGTCAGTGCACCTCTCTTTTCTCTTTTCTCCTATATCCTTTCTTACTACTTTTCCTTTTTTCCATTTTCTTAAATGTTTTAATCACTTCCTCCTTCTTTTATATGCATTCCTCTTATCTCACCTATTTCTACCCCTTCCTTCACTAAAAGCTTTTTGCTTGTGATTTCTTGATGATTTCCTTAAACTGTTCTTTTCTCCCTATTGACTAATCTCCTCTGCCTGTTATTTTTACCTTTACCTTGTTTTTATCCTTATTATTATTACTCCCTTCTCCCTCTAGCCCCCGTTCCTCCTTCTGAGCATATATATTTGCCTTTCTCAGCTCCCTTTGTATATCTGTTTAACATAAACCATCTAGATTTTATTCGTCGCTCTCATCCACATTATAAGCTTACTACCTTCCTTATTTCCTTCCATCAGTTCTCTTATTTCCTCCGATTTTTCCTGAAAATCTCTGTCCACATGCACCACCACTATCTGTACTTCCCTCATCTCATTTTCACTTCTTCAACAATTAATCCTTCTGTTTATTTTTTTATTTATTTCCTATCCTTCCCTGGCATACACTACATTCTTATTCCCATAACCATTCATCCCATTGTTTTGCCTTTTTTGTTCTGCCGCTTTGCATTTTGGTCTGCCATCTGCAAGTTCTTGGTAACCTTTCCCTTACTTTTTTATACCCCCTTTCATCTGACCACGTCTCACTTATTACTACTACCTCAACTTTTTTTCAAATTTTTAGTAAATTCCCTACTTTTTCTTTCCAAACCTGCCGCCATTCAGTAACGTATCCTCTATTTTTTCGCTTCCCTTTCTTCATCCCAATCCCATAATATGCGTTCAATCTGTACTCTCCTATACTTAACCCACGTGCTTTTTTCCTGCTTTCTTTACCCTGCCGCTATTTTTTTCAACTTATACTGCACATTCATTTCCTCCCATGTAATTCACATGCCTTTTGTTTGATCATTCTTATTTTCTTTTCTCTCCACGCTTCCTTCTCTATACTTCGTAATTTCTCTGCCTCTACCTTCGCATCTATCCATTTTCACAAATCAGTAGAGCTTCATGAGGCCTAGAAATTGTTATCATTAGACTCTGCCTGAAATAGTTGCGCGTGCGCAGTCCCGAGATGAGGTGCTTTACACACTAGGATGGTTCAAATATTCTACTTTCCATTTTCACCGATTAAACCACCACAATTTGTTCATTTTCCGGAAAAAGAAGTTCCAAATTTTTTCAAATCGAACAAATAGAAAGGCTAGTTTTTCGAAAAAATTAAAAAAAAACAAATACTTGATATTTACATTTTGTAAATTAAAGTTCAATCACCTGTTAAGAAATGTTCAATGAATAATTTCTAACCTATAAATTTTCATTTTGACACCCCGAATCCCCTTGTATTGTGCCCGAAAAATGTCTCAAAAAATGCAAAATAGCAGTTTGCAATTATTTAAACAATTAATATCACTTGCTCCGTTGAATAGGAAAGATAGAGAAAATTCCAGTTTTCTCAAATCTTTTACAATATGTCGCTTATTAACCAGTATTTTCTTTTATGAATGAAAACGAATTAAAAAAATAACTATCAATAACTTTCAATAAAAAATTAGGTTATAAGTTTTGAAATAAGAAAATACTGAATGATGAGCTACGTAGTGTGAGCGAAACAAAGAAACTGACATTTTTCCACCTTTCCTAAGAAAAGGCGTAAGTGAATGATAATTAATTGTTTATATAATTGCAAATTGTCTTCCACAATAAATATCACTCTCAACAATCGAATACTTTCCAAGGTTTACAGAAAAAGAACTTTTTTTAAACAAACTAAATTTTCCAGAAAGTATGTTGTTACATTTCAATATTTACAGGAAGAAATATGTTTAAACAAATGAAAATTCTTGAGATAATTACCAAATATCGTTGAAAAGTATATCACTCTCTAATATTCGTTAAATATGTAATTGATTCCAGAAAATAATATCCTTGTAAGATTTAAAGGGAAAAAATTATTTAAATAAATGAAAATTATTTAATTAATTACCAGATCCTGGGTAGAAATGGAAACTTGGTTCTTAATAGGCCCTGTCTAGATTTCCTATTTTGTATCGAGGCCCTAAAGTGGCAATCTATCGAGGGCGCAATCGGAAACGTCACGCTCAGCTAGCGAGGTCATGAGTAGGCAACATAACGAGGGCCTATTAATAGGGCCTTTATAGAATCTAGATAGTCCCTCATTTCAGTAGGAGGAACAAAATAAAAAAAAATTAATACAATTAAATACGGAAACACGCGCACAATTATTATTTTTATTATTATATATACATAATTTATTCACTACATACATAATCGCACGCTTAATCGATATGAAAAATCGAAAACGCTGCGGCGAGATTCGAACCTACCGTACCTAAATTACAAACGCATTTTATCCTTAACAACTAAACTCCGCGGCTAACTTACATTATGGAATATTTGGCAAAAATCTCGGCAAAGCGGCGTCGCCTGACAACTCAGGGCAGTATGACAAATATCTGGGCCCTGTTTCATGAGTGATTTGTTGCTTCAGACATTTTGTTAATAGATAGGTTAAACATTTTATCACTTTCAATGATTAAATTGATTTTTGATAAAATACATCTTTTTAAAGGAACTGATAATATTCTTGTATGAATAATATTATCCAATTTGATATCTCAGTATGTAATATTTTATAAATTGTACTCATTGAATTAAATCTAATGTTTTAAATCCAAAAGTAAATGAATTACTTGGAAATAGAAAGAGTTAACTTTAGGGTTACCACCCGTCCTGGGTTTTCGGGGCGTGTCCTCTTTTTTCGAGGTCTATCCTGGTGTCCTGGTTTTTTCCTGAAAATAGGCAAAATGTCCTGGTTTTTTATAAAACCAAGATTTTTGACAGCAAAGCTAAATATTACCGATTGAGTATTTTGTACACCTGTACAGTGCTTCAGTGTATACGTATTTATTTATAAATACAATAATTTATAAGTTTAATACTAAAAATATATATGACATATGTCAAAACGTGGAATTGGACCAAATTGAATTTGGACCGACCGTGGCCGGTGCTCCATGCTTTCCATGTTCGGCTCTGCACAATCGGACGCAATCGGAAAACGGCGGAAACACTCGAGGAGCATTCTGAAACGAAACTATATGAAAAATCAAGAATAATGATTTCATAGTTTGCTATGCGTCTCAGATTTCTGTTAACTTCATATTGTCAATATCAATTTCTAAAATACGCTTCCGAGATTATGATATTCTGTATTTTTCTTATTCAAATTATTTTTCGAAAACTCAGTAAAAAGAATGTCATTTTTTCATAGTGTTAATTCTTGAAATGGAGATTCATAATAGTTCGTATTTAGAATACTACTTTGTCGTCATCGTGCTTTAGATACTCGTATGATAATATTAAACTTCGGTACTGTCATACGAATAAATGTAATAAAACCTCGGTTTTCCCTATTTTGGTAAGATATTATACTAAATTCTAATTCATTTTTTTATTTATTCAAACAAAAGGTCTCTCAGTGTAGCAAATACTTAATAAATAAAGATTTTTAATTGGATGGTAATTTTTTTACATATACAGTTAGAATAATAATTTAATATAAAGTAAAATAATCATGAATGTAAATGTTTTAAACTTATTATTTTACATTTCGTTTGCACCATTATTATTATTACTGTATATGTTAAAATCATTAATGTGCATTAAAAATTCTTTATTTATTTATAACTTACAATTGCTTCCATTTTTCATTTCAAATCAAATGTGCTTGTCAGAAACGAATTTTCTTCACGTATACATAATTTAAGACAAATAGCATACGACAATAACCTGTCGAGGGCCAGCAGAGGGAAAGCCTAGATTTTTCTAGCTAGAAAATCTGGCTGCGGCCTCTTGAGAGCCAATATTTAGTATAGGCATAAAGAGGCAGTTTCTACCCGGGATATCGTTAATGAATATATTACTCTTAACATTCGTTGACTGTGGAATTAAGTCCAGAAAATAATAACTTTTTACAATTCACAGGGGAAATTTTTTTGCAAACAAATGAAAATTGTTTAAATAATTAGCAAATGTTGTGAAGAAGAAATATTATTTTTGAAATTCATCAAATGCATAATTTATCTCTAATAATAAACTTTTCACGATTTACAGGCAAAAAAATGTGTTTGAACTAATAATCATTTTTAAATAAATTGAAACTTAGTTTCAAAATACTTGGGAACTTGTGACATATCGAATAAAAATAATTAATTCTGAGAAAATTAGAAAAAAAACGGGTTTTAGCATGAATTTGACATAAAAGTGGTATTTTGCATGTTTCGGGATATTTTCCGGGCACAATACAAGAGGGTTGGTGGAGCCAAAATTAAATATTATTCGGTAGAAATTATTTTGATTAATCCCTGGAAAGGTGACTACGCTTTATTTTACAAAAAGCTAATAACAAGTACTTATTTTTTCAATTTTTTAGAAAAATGAGCTAATTTAAAGGGTTAATTCTGACTGATTTGGAACAAAAAATTGTGAATTTCTTTTTCCGAAAAACGAAGAAATTGGAGGTATGGTGCAATGGATTACCAAAAATCTAAAATAGAATTTTTACAGGTAGGAGAGAGTGGGGTATGGTGTCTCGCTTTGACTTAAATGCCCTATAAATTATGATATAAATGTGATTTTGATGTGTGTATTTTTTAAGGTGAAGCTTAAATTACAAGGGAACATATGTTATTACTCCGAACGGACTGTCATATCACTACCGTTTATTCAAACAATATGAACATTGTAAAATGAAAATTATATAATATTATAATTCTGGAAAGTGTAATGTAACGAAAAAAGTTACTGCAGGCATTTTCAACACTAAATTAATGTTTTCTTAGTAACCAAAGTAAAGTATGTAGCGAAAGCAGTTATAACCTCTTACTGCCTGCTGAAATACATGGGCACGCCACGGCGCGGCGTCATGCTCCATATGTGACTACAGTGGGTCCAGAGACAGTGTGGCAACCTACTTACAACTCGCTGATTGGCTCAGTTTTCTTATACATTTACTATAGCTTAATAGTATATATATATATACTATACTATAGATAATCTCAACTAAAAATGGCGGCATCCCGCCTAAGAATGGTGGGATCCGGCTAGGTTGCCATACTGTCTCTGGACCCACTGTATATGTGACGGCCCAAGATTTAATTAATTTTAATACATTTAAAACGTTTATAGAAACAAATAATAATACCAGAAGTTTAAAAAAATACTTTACCTATTCAAATATAACTTTCTCATGCTTTAAGTATTTCAAAATATGCTGTAAGTGCTTAATTTCAGCCAAAGACTTTTTCATTGCTTTCCGCCAAAACTGTTTTTTCATAATTACTCTTCTGACGTGAATTTTAAAAGAGAAATTGCATCAAATCACTATTTTGCTAAACAGAGAAAACTATTTCATGTGAAAAAATAATATGAATATCAAAAAATACGGGCGGTATTTGTAATAGTCACTGTGCCCCACACCGACACCGTACCCCACTCTCCCCTATAAATTTTGATCACCCTATAGAGACGGATTGAACGATGAAACTAACTAAGTAGTCAGATTCAAAGTGGCAGGCTATTTTGCAGCATCTTTTGCATCCATATTTTGCCTTCGTGCTGCAAAAACTAGCGTGCGATGCACGCTAGCTTCGAATTTTCCGTTTTCTCGCTGCGACCGTTGGTAACAACGTGCGTATGGCATCAAATACGCATATAGTTGCACTCCATGGAATCCCCTGTATTACGCACTAGCATCTCAATTAGCTATATATTTATATATATATATATTTTCAATGTTGAATCAAATGCGCAAAAGTTACACAATTGTTTGTCTCTGCTGTAATATTTTGTTTATCGTTTAGGTGGTTTTGCGCCACCACCTTTCATTAGGTAGATGTCCCAGTAATTGTGATGGTCTTAATAATCGTGAAACTTGGTTATGATTTGAATATATTTTTAAAAAATATGATAAAAGTAATATTGAATAATTAAATCTACCTATGTTAATCATTTTACACTATCAAGATAAATTTCAATTAATTCAAGTTAAATGAAAAGCAAAAAAAATTGGGTCAAGATTACTGAAAATAAGGTCGCGTCTACTGGGGCGTTTACTTGGTATGATTATGGAATGTATATAAAACTTAATTTGCAATAGCTTGTACGAAATAAAATATTTGATTGAATATGGCTTATAGAACATCTTGCTAGCAGACGTTGTAATTATGATATTATTATTAGCAGCGTGGATGCGCCAAGTTGAGGAGTGGAAGCTAGGGTAGGTAATCTGATGCATGCTGCGCATTCACCGGCTGTGTTCATTAATTAAAAAGGCAAGCTGAGCGGCTCTGTAGTTGGGGAGATATGTAAGTGACCCACGTACTGTTTATTTTTCTTTTACATTTTATCCTCACTGCTGCTATGCGCAAAGAGCATTTATTAAAGCACGTGGGCCCTGCCGAATTAAAAAGTGAACTCCACCTTCATTTCGCTATTCCGCTTCACGTTCAGCTACCTCTTCACAGGTACGCTGGTATAACCTCTAGACCTACTCAACTCGTTTCTTCGCAGGAACGTGCCATATAGTTTCTGCCATATTCAATGCTCTCAAGGCGGTCTGACTCGCAGTTTGTACTAATTTTAAAGTGCAAGCACGAGGAAGGCAATAAAAAAGGCAAGTGTTATCCGTTTGCATTTAATTTTATCAAATTAAATCTAGTAGAGAAAGACTGAAATATTATTAGTTCATGAGGCACAATCTAGATCAACCAAATAAGGAAAAACTACACTGTTCGAAGTACCTGTTTGCATTTTCAATCACTTTCAAGCGAAGTTTTATGCAATCACCGCTACTGAAATTTCAATTACATTTATATGAAAATGCAAACACATGCGTTATTGAAAATGCAAATCTTGTAATGGAAAATTTAGTTACAAGAATATGAAAATCGTGATCACATGAGATTTGATCACTAACCTCCAATTCCGCAGTTTACAGATTATTCCACTGAGCTACAGAAGTTTAGAGCAAACTACCAAAGAGAGTCACTCAGTTCGGAGGTTATGTATGATCATAAGTTTTTCTATAAATTTGGTTAAATTTTGATTTAAGTTAGTGCTTAATTAATCTTTCAGTTACGTTTGTACTTGAAAATGGGCCTGAATTTTCAAGAAGTTTCCAAAAGTATATGTTGGTGGTCAATTATGGATTTTCACAATCACTTTCACCTTTGCCTGTCATTTTTCTGAAATTCGCCCGTCTTGAGAATTCCGTCGTTTAGTAAACGTTCATATATTAACCATATTAATCAACCTTAGGAAGGGGGTAGTGAATTTTTATTGTAGAAAAAACCGTTACGTATTATGTGAATGGTCGCTTAACTCATAAGCTAAGGTTACTAACAATGGGAGGGCGTAACGTGTTTTTTTGTTTGGATTCGTATTTTTTTAAATAAAATTCTGTTACTAGAAGACTTATTTAACCCAGCGGTAAGATGTACTTTGAAGCCAGTTTCGAGAGAAATGACATTAAAAATTATGAAGGGTGCGAGCTGAAATCTCGGCCCTCAATTTTCTACAATTTGTCAAAAATTGTTGATTTATTTGAAAGCCTATTTATTCACTTTCCCTATAGAATTGATTAACGCTTTGCACATTTTAAATATTCAATTTTTTTAAACAAAAAACTCCCGTTTTGTATTTTTATCATATCCCGCCTACACCTTATTCTTCATATTCCATACTCCTAGTTTTATTTAAAAATATAAGAACTCAAGGCTATTACGAAATAAATCATTTAAATTCATAAGTATGATTTTGCAAACTTGGCACTATACAAATAAGAAAAAAGCAATTTTTTTAATACAAAATGATTATATATTTAATAGTTGTGAAATTTCAATCAATTCTATAGGGAAAATTAATAAATTTGCGTTTAAATACATGAAAATCAATTTAAAATGAAATTGGAAGAAACTGAGAGGGCGATATTTTAACACGCAAGCTGCCGCCTATTTGTGAATACTGTTTCGTTGGGTTATCAGGGCTGTTGAAGGATTTTTTTACAAACAGCATAAAATGCTTATCAATTTTTAAAGCCATTTTTTTAATCTGGCTGAAAGCGCATCTTAACGTTTGGAAATATAATTAACCATAGCTTATATGTTAAGGGCCGATTTCACCAACTATGGTTAAGATGTTAATCCTCGATTAGCCTAATTTAATGAGTATCTTGAGTTTCACCATCTTCTAAAGTATGATTGCAGAGAGTTAATCACCGTTTAACTTAACAAGTCGAATTTGGTCATATCGGATTTTGATCATATCTAAGCAATATGTTGATGACAGAAACCATGAGTCCAAAATATTTTTGATAAGGCGTACACAAAGTGTAAATTGTGTTCCTTCAACCTGACTTTTCTCATCTACTGTTTCTTTTAAACCTTTGAAAGAAATAATACGTTTTTAAAAACAATGTATCTAAAATATATAAGCCAAGGAAATAAGAATTCAGTAACATTAATTCATTTTAGGTGCTGAAACTAAATATTTAACCAATTTAACCTTGCAGTGCACGTAATGAAGCTTCCTTGATGGAATTTTTTAACATCACTTCTATATATTACATCCACGGAAAATGATTTCACTTCTTGACAAAGAAGAATTCTGCCGGATGTCACTTGAATTGGTTAATGTCGTTGTCAGCTTGTACCGTGCGTGCGCAAGAAACTTAAATGTCCTTCTTGTCTCGGCCAATCAGAATCGCGGTATGAATAGAAAATCGGATTATTACGAACCGGGTGTACGGTTAATTAATCCGGAATTAAAATTTGCTCAGAGTACCCGGTAGAACATAACGCAAGTTATCGCCGGTTTGATCATTTATTACAAAATAACTGTGATCAGTTAATCGCCCATTTAATCGGTGTTAGTATATCATCGGTGACGTTTAAAATGTCAACATTTTCCAGTCACACGAATTTCAGAAAAATGACAGGTGAAGGTGAAAGTGAATGTGAATGTGAATGTGAACATACAGAATTGATTCCCAGGCAGTTACAGGGGCTGAATGAACATTTTATATCTGCGTCAACTAATTAGCGCAAATTTTTTTTTTCCTGCGCAAGGAAAATCTTTTGGTGAGGTGTACAAAATTTGTGGAATCAAGTTAATTATTATCTCCGAAATCTGTATGACTTACGCGAGAGGATATATAAATTTAAGAATTTAAAAATTCTTCTTCCCGTTGTGCATTCTTAAATTATGATTATTTGGTTTATGGGCCATTCAAAAAACACGTAACGCCTTTAGGCGGTGAAGGGGGGGGGGGGTCACATCGAGCGTTACGCCAATGTTAAACTTACACTCAATTACTATAGAAAAAGCATTACGTAGGGGGGAAGGATGTCAGGAAAAAGCATCACGTGTTTTTTGAACGGCCCTTCAGATTTGCAATGTTTGCAATGTCCCCTATATACGCGTTGTGTTATGAAGTTCATAATCACCTGTATAGCTTAAATATCATAAGTATGTTCAAGTCATGGCTAGTTTGTGATATTGCTAGTTCAGTGGTTGGTTTAGAATGTTTTGCTGACAACTTTACGCCTCTCAGGGCGGTCTCTGATATGAATATGCATGTAGAGTATATCTACACAATAAAGATTCACCTTATGAAAGATAATAATTGGCGTTGTAGCAGTCCATGGAAGTCTACGGTCGAGTCCCTCCTGGGACAACGAGTTAGAGGGAGTTCTGATTCGTACATGCAGTGTTCCAGATCCCCTGTTATGTATATGTGACCTTTATGATGCTGCCCTCACTAACCGGTCAGGTGGGTCAACACTTTTCAACCTAGCACGATTCATTGCACTTGTCCAGATTATCAACAAACCTACGAGTACCAAAGCGAATTCTTCTTCAATAATAGACCTACTATTTGGAAGCGAAAAATTATAGATTTTAGATACCCACGTCATTAAATTGTCACATCCGTTTGGCTGCGATTTAGTTTTTTACGAGTTAGGCATGGGGATGGGTACCAATCCAAGGATTTTCCATCTTGGATGGTGTTTCAAGGGGGTATATAGTGAAGCGTTCGATGAAGCAGCTAGAAATTGTAGAATAACTTGATCCAAACCCTCCGGGTGTTATGATGCATTTAAGAAAAGATCTAAAACTAGGGATAGAGTTCGATCTAAACGGCGTAACCCGAAAGCAGACTCAAATCACGCCAAATACGCATGTCTTCGAAATTTTGCAACAGCTGCTATGCGACGCGAAAAGGTTGGGTTTCTTTCTACCTTGCGTGAAAGCAAATATGCGAAAGAGCAAATCAGATCCAACATGAATTAAGAATCATTTTCTCAATACTCTGCGGCCAGCAGTAGCCTCCGATACAGTTCTCTATAACCTTCTTGATGCAATTATTCCTAACAATATGCAACATTTTCAGTTTCACGAGGTTAACTTCAGTCAGCTGTATGCAGCGTACCTACTTTACGGGACATTATAAATTTCTTATTTAGGAAAGGGTTTCATCCAAAAGCTTGGAAGTTGCATATTATTCTCCCACTTCTGAAATGTGACCGCCCAAGTTCTTAAAAATATTTGCGTTCAATCGTCAGCCTGTTTTACGTGTCAAATGTGTTGAAAAAATCTTCTGTCAGCAGTTTTCTCCCATTATCAACACTAATAGCATTTTGCCACACCATCAGTCTGGGTTCAGAAGAGGTTTCTCTACGGCGACAACCTTGCTCCACGTGGAAGATGAAACAGGTCTAGCCCTGGACGATTCTGGGGCTAAAATAAAATCTGACGGTGTCTCCGATAATGCACTGCAGTGGTTTAGTAGCTTTCTTTCGAGCAGGAGCCAGCGAGTTGAGGTGTATGATATCACAAACTCTGTAGGTCTTCCACAGGAACAGTAAGGAAAGGAGTACCACAGGGAGCTATTCTTAGCCCGCCTCTCTTCTCACGACATACATGTATGTGGATGATATGAAGGTTTATGTTCGGATTAAGCTAATAGATATAGATTCGGGAGATACGGACCTATCTATGGCGCTAAACTTTATTGCAAAGTGGCCTAAGGAGCATGCCTTAGTCGTTAACCTATCTAAATTTGCAATACTTCAGACCAGGAACTTTAAATACGTTTGCTTATCTAATTTCAAAATTGATGATGCTATTTTGTCCACAGTGACTTAGCCGAAGAATTCTGGTATCACTATGCAGTCGGGCTAAAATTTTGAGGAACAAGGTACAACTAAATTATGGCTGTGTTTCTATATTTTGATGAAACTAATCCCTTTAGGTCGCTCGCTTGTACCTAGGATAAGGCATTTACTTTAGCAATCATTGGTGCTATCCCTCTTTAAATATGCGAATAGTAAATGCGGCCCCTGCTTGAATGCTTAAATGAAAGAAAAGATAGAGAGAGTGCAAAACGTCTGCCTCAATTTTTTTTACAGAGTCAGAAAATTTGACCATATCACGCTTTCTCTACTAGAATTCAGTTGGCTCCGAATGGAGCATAGATGGTAGCTGCAGCTCTGTGTTCTGTTTATGAGATTATGACGAGATCCAATGGTAATCACTAAACATTACGGGTCCGCACGTTAAAGGGAAAAACTACTTCCTTCTATGCGGCCCCTAGCCTTGCGAATTGTCTAAAAAAACCATTCAGTACCTACACTGTATCCTCCGTTAGATGTGAACTTCTGGACCAACTGCGGACATCTTACCGAATAAATTAAACTTTCGTTAGCACATATGTTAGAGCAAACTTTGATACCGCGTCTGTGAGCTTTATTAAAGATAGGATGTTTGAGTTCACCTTATCTTTAACCAAATAGGTTAGAGTAAGATGTTCTATCCTTGTGTCCTATTCTATCCGATTTGTTTGAAGACAAGGTGGAGTTAAACATTCTTTCTTCAACACAGCGTGAAGACGCGGTGCGTCTGCTCCATGTGTCCTCGGAGGTCATACGTTTCGATTCAAGCTAGTTATAAGCTAGATTTAAGCTAGTTTTAATTTAGATCTAAAGAATTAGGAATGAACATCTCCTTTTAAGTTGGCTTGGTTATACTTGGTCATACTTGGTTATACTTACGTTGAAAATCATATTTGTTGAGAAAATTTTAACACGGGGCTGCCCCTGTATATATCGCCAGCATCGGACACATTTTATGATAGAGTCAAGTGATCTGATGAGAGAAGTATCCCTATATGACATAATAGATAAGCCTGGCTTCTTTTTTAACCTACCATCTACATGGGCACATGATGAATGGCAGACCTACGGCTCAAGGTGGGATCCGAGACACCAGAACCCCGTTAAAGGTACATAGAAACATTTCTAGAGGCACCAGCTCAAGGAGCAAACTCCGGGTCTCTAATAGGAAGAACGAGCGCCTAACCGCCTGAACCATTATTAATTTTGAGAAGTTGTAGGCTCCAGAAGCCACGATCATAATTGCTCAAAGCAACCAATCCCCACGCAACTGGAACGTGTGCATCATCCACTTCTGCACCTTCTGTCCTAGAAGGTAAGCAAGCGCGGGAAATTTACGCGAAATAACATCGGGCAACACTGTTCATTGGAGTCAGGTCTCTAGCCGCGGATGACCTTATGCGGCAGGCGGCACAGTTGGAGATAAAGGTTTCACCTGTGGATACTTTTTTAGAGCTACCAATCTTTGTAGAATGTTATGAGAAACAAGATGGCCTGCTCTGCTCGAAAATAAGTGCTTGAATTTCGCCCGTTCTTCTTCCTCCTTTGTCGTGATATTACCATTGGCTGGTACCGAGAATTCAATCACGTAAATGATTTTGGTCTTTAGATCTTGGAGGAGAATATAAGGCTTCGTAGCACTGATACATTGAGTGGTGGAGGATGAGAAATTCCAGCAGATCTTACACTGATCATTCTCACAACGGACTCGAGTTCCCCCTGGGCGTATGGCAAGACGGACAATATATCAACATCATAGAAGTGCCTAATGCGGTAATATAACACTTTTATAGCCGCATTTTCTCTCCCTATGTACCCGTAGTGTGCATACTTTTAACATCTACTGAGAGCATGTCCAAGTGTTTCTGGCTCCTGCTTGCACGCTCGGCAGCTGGTATCGCCTACAGGTACATCCGTTATGCGCTCGCGGTAAAGTAACGTGTCTATAACGTCGTCTTGACAGGCACAAGGAAATCCCTCAGACTCCGATCTCAATCCAGCAGACTTGGGAAACATGTTGGACAGATCCATCGAGAGCTCTTCTCTGCGTATGATGCCGTAGAATTTACCATGAAGGGGCTTTTCAGCATGCTATCTTAGTAGAAGCGTATGTTCTGCTTCCTGTACACGACTTTTGAGCACCAAAGGTGTTAGCGATGCTAGGCCATGTATAGTGTCGCTGGAATCAAATGGGAGGCCAAGCTCCTCTGCATCCCTATCTGCGGCACGGTATAGAAATGCCGCGGCATTTACGACTTTATGTTGATGTACGAGTAACATAAGAGAATCTGTGCTGTTTACAACTAAGCAGGCTGTAAGCAGAACCATTCTTCAATGAAGACACTCTAAGCGTAGCAAGCCTCTACCCCCTTTATCTCGAGGGTGGTATATTCGAGGTACGGAATATGCGTGTGCTTCGTTCAAGTCGCTTCAAATCAGCGACGTGCCATTTTACTGCACCAAACGTGTAGGGCCCTCTTTAACACATGCACATTTTGGGTTTCCGCTTGCGGTATTCCAAGATATGTATATGTAGTTTCTAGTCTTCCTTGGTGTAGGTGGACGCAGGCACACTCGTCCAATCCGAAGCTCATGTCAATCGCTTTAGAGTACCTACTTATCGCCTCCACAAGGATGTTAAGGTCCTCTTTTGAGAAAGCAAAGATTTTAAGGTCGTCCATGTATAAAAGGTGGTTGACCTGATATTTTCTTCCGTTCGGCGGGCCACATAAGTATCCAGAGCTTTTGCCTCGGAGCACAATAGATAGAGGCAAGATGGAGATGCAGAAAAGTATCGGACTTAGAGAATCTCCTTGGAAGACCCCCCTCTTATGTGTGATGTAGCTGGTAATCACTGGTCTTTTGTCAGATATTATGAAAAATCATGTCCGCCACAAGAGCATAAGCTCTTTTATGCATCTCACTATTTTTGGATGCACCTCTAGGCACTCAAGGCGCCTAATAAGTAGCTCATGGTTCGTATTATCGAATTCCTTACGCTAGTCAATCCAAGCCATGGGCAGATTGCGTGGATACCTGATCGTGTCCTGGGTAATACACCTGTCTATTGACAGGTTCTTTCTGCAACCTGCGAGCCCTCTCTTGCATCAACGTTGTTCAACTATTGCACTCCATACCGGCTTGATAGATATTAATATACCCTCTTGGAGGATGCGAGTAAATAGCTTGAAGCTGGTGTTTGAACAAGCTATAAACCTGTGGTTCTTTAGACTTGGCAAATCTCCTGCATTAGGAATCAGTACCGTGCATCCTTTCACTAGCCACTGCGGGGTGGGTTGTTCTCCGTTTAAGAAAGTAGTAAATATAAGAGCTAGATGTTGGTGCATAGAAGTAAACTTCTTTCACCAAAAGTTGTTGATTTTATCTGGCCCTGGCGCTAAAAAGTTCTTATTTCTAGCGATAACTTTCTTCACTTCTTCAGCAGTAATAAGTGGACACTCTTCCTCTGGGCCGTGTAAGCTTTTCCTTTGGCAAGCGTTACGAAAGAGTGATACATCTGAAGAGTCTTCATTTAGATGATAAGTATCTCCATATACTTGCTCCCAGAAAACTTGAATCTCTTCTCGACTAGGCGCATTTTTAACGGCACGTGACGTTTTTTTGAAGAGACGGGAATGGCGCCATTTCGCTGTTGAAAGATATCTTATTTTTTGCGTCTAGTGCTCTTTATGGGCAACAGTTTACACTTGTCAAGCGGGCAATTCGCTTTCCTAATGTTTCGAGCAAGTGCACTGACTCCTGGAGTGAATTTTTTATTTGATGTTATGCAGCTTATCACGCACTGAATATTTGATGCATGCCATTTCGCCGTTTCGATTTTAAACTGAAGCTGTGCAATACGCTCGCGAGTCTTACTCAAGCGTACTGAAGTATCGTGACGTCTATCGCCGCTAAGTAGGGAGACCTTCTTTTTGTAAACTACACAGTTCAGATTCTAGAGATTAACATCGTCGCGGAAAAACTTAGCTTCAGCTAATTTGACCATCCTCAGAAAGTCTGATAAAGAGCTTCTTATCGGGTTTTCGCAAAAAGGACACCTGATCCCTTAAATACTTGGGCGTTTTGTGAACATATTCCGGGTGCATATTGACCCAACGGTCATGTAGCCTCTGCATGAATCCTCTTCGCACCTGTGAACTTCTTTTCCAATGGGTAAGAATGTCCCTCCTGAGTTGGTCCGACCATTTAAGTCAATTATTATTATTTTCATTATTGGCTCACCTCCTACCACAGGTCCTCGCGACCAGGTACTTCTTTACCAAGCAGGGTGGCGAGCGCGGCAGGTTTTTAGTAGATTCACTGGTGTCAGCCGTAATTCATAGGATAATCTTGCTTGAGCATTCTTCAAATTATTATTATTATTTTTATTCAAGCTCTTTTTCGTTTATGGGTAATCCAATCTACACACAATTATCTACGTTCATGTATAATATACAAAGTGACGTAAGATTTTGAATTAGAATGGCAATCTTCTTCTATTTTTTAAATTATTTTTACTAATTTATGCTTTAAATATATTGTACATTAATCAAAATGGATATGCAAATTTTACTAATGATTATATTAATTATAATAAATAAAAAAATGTACTTTTTAACATTTCAAATAAGCGCGCGAACAGCAGCCACTGAAGCGCCTTATGCATCGCATGCGCAGTAGTGCAAGGTTAGCATCACTGCCACCATTTTCCCTCATCAGCAGCGCATATTGCGAAGTTTCGGTGTCTTTCCTTTTTGTTACGTGAATTATTGTTGAATTTGTGCAAAAAAGTGACGAAAAGTCACGAATAATAAAACTAGCAATGCAGTTGGTTACTAACTAAATAGTTTGCCCAATAACCTATTTTTTACTGTAGAGTATTGAAAATTAGCTTATGCAGATAAAATTTGTAATTTCAGAAAGCCCTTTCGAGCCGAGCTATTATGTAAAATCTTGAAGCTACACAGGATTTAAATAACACCATTGATGGACTAAATCCTTGCAGTCAATTTCAGCTTATTTTATGGGCTTTACTAATTCATTTACTATGTGTTATTATAGTGTCCAACACTCTACATTTCAAAATATATAATGTTCACAATAATATAATTGCATTACTTCGTAATTCAATAGTATACAATGCTCAATGTTTCTTAATATTTTAACAATAAAAACAGTTTAGATAATTATTGTATTATTTTTAATAAAATATTACAACTTTAATATTTTCAATTTAAAACAAATTTCAAGTGTATTTTTTAAGATAGAAATATTTTTAATTGAAATGTTCTTAATAAATAGTCACTTCTCTACATACAGAAATGTTACACCATTAAACTTCTTACTTAACAAATGTGATTTGTGATAATGTGATTTTAGGTATTATAAGAAATTTCTTATTATCATAAAATCACACTATAATTTTATGCTTCATTTGTTAAGTATGAAGTTTAATTGGTGTGGAATTTCTGTACGTAGAGAAGTGATTATTTATTAAGAACATTTCAATTGAAAATTTTTCTATTTCAAAAAAGCGAGCCTTATGACGCACGCGCATTAGAGTATATGGAGAATTTAATGGAGGACCTACGAGGCTGTAACGAGGATTTCACCAAGTCCTCTTTTAGTCCTTAAAACATGCAAAGTGGAAATTTGCGCACATTTTGAGGACTTGAATAGGACCTGGAACGTATTGAAATAATTCTTCTTTTGATCCTCCTAGGTTCTCGAAAATAGAGAATTTGGAGGATAAAAGAAGGACCTATATTTCGACTCGGGATATTTTCAATATATATAATAGTCACATAATTTTCTTTTATTTTACGATAAAATGAATTTTGAGTGTCTAAATAAATTAAAAATATCTTCCAGTTTACCTAAAATTGTTCGAATAAATCTGGTTTTAAAGATTGTTTAAAATTGAAAGGTTGTTTCGGCTG